>VWZD01008618.1:296870-363585 GCA_013396695.1 Sakesphorus luctuosus
CCTTTTTGTTATAGCAACTATTTGTTGTGCTTCCCTAGTGACAGTTACTGTTCAATGTAGGCTGTGACTTGCGCTGCTTTTTTTAGAGAGCACTTGGCAAACCAGAAATGCTTCTAGCTGTATTTGTATGCACTTGTTTCTTCTTTTTTTCTTTTCTTTTTTTTTTAATGCCAAATACACTTTCTGACATTGTAAAGATTGCCTTACTGTCTGTGATTCCTTATTCCTGGCCCCTGTCCTGTAGAGCTGGTCGCATGCAGGCTTGGTCTGAGGCGGTTGGGGACAAGAGTGGCTAGCCAAGGCAGGGATGCCCTTTGCCATCTCGCTGGCCAGGCAAGCTTTAGGGAGCAGGAGGCCTTTCTCCCAGAAATGAGTGGCTCGGGTTGCCATGGAAGATCCTCTAGCTCCGGTCCCAAATTGCTCACTGTTTCTCAAGGGAAGTTGCCTCCAGAGTAGTATGTGGAGAAGTGTCCAAGAGGCGCTGTTGAGTTAAGGATTTCTGGATTTGTTTGTTTTTGGTTTGGTGTTTTGGTTTTTTTTTTTAAGGCAAAGTTGACCGCAGTTCACGTGATCAGTTGTAAGATTACAAAACTGCATTTATTCACCAATTGCATACCATAACGTGGAACTTTGATAATGAACTTAATTACCTGATTGGCGAAGGCGCCAATGTAGCACTGCCATTTCTGAAGGTCTTCAGTGTCACTTCCGGGGCTTTTGTGTCTTTGGACAAAGCTGGGGAGGTGGGAAGGAGACTTTTTTTTTTAATTTTACTTTAATTTTCAGATAGTGCAGATGGACTTTGATTTTGCTCATCAGTCACCTCTAGTGCTGTTGCTATTGTTACTATCGCTGACCCGGTATTTCCAAGTAGTGGCAGGTACGCTGTGGTACAGTTGACAGCAGTGACTGAGGCTCTGCCAAATTGCCCGCGGGCATATCAGTGACAGCCCAAATGTGGGTGGAGGAAACCTGTAATTTCCTTATTACGTATGCTTGAAACAAACTTACTGCTATTCTTTGAAAATGAAAATATAAACTAGTTGAAATGAAAGCAATTAGGGCTGTACATAATGGCCCTGGCCCTGCCTTTTAAGCTACTTTGGAGAACTCTTTTGTAAAGCCACTTCTTTTGATCACGCTTCTGCATCACCAAGCAGACTTCTAAAATCAATAAATCATTGGTTACTAGAAATAGTTCAAGTCTTAGTGATGTTTTTGTGCTGTTTATAGTTTGTTGGCAATGCTGCAGCTGTACAAGCCCTTCTGTTGAGGTGTTTATAACTTGGTTATATGTGGTTGTTTCTGAGCAAAAGGGTGGTGAGGTCGTCCCTTCCCAGGGACCAGCTAATAAACACTTTCAATATCGGAAGAGTAGGAGGAGAAAAAATCTGTTCAGCCAACTATAAATTGAAAAATTTTGGGTGCTTTTTAGTCAACTGTTCTTATTGTGATAATGTTCAAACTGCAATTTAATGCAGAGTAGATTTTTTTGAAGACTGCTTTTTTAAAAAAAGAAAAAACAAATGGTCATTATTAGTATTCAAAGATCAGAACTGCACATGCACAGTAATTTTTTATGAAGTGTTTAATGAGCACACCCACTACATTGTGTTCCATATTACAGGTCAATGTAATATTAGATAAGACTTGCATGATAAACAAATTCATTGAGTCAATATTACGCTTTAAAACTTATAGTCAAGATTGGTGTCTTATGTAAACACATTTAGCCAATTTGAAGAAAACGCACATTATATATATATACCTATATATATACCTATATATAAAAAATGCCAACTGTAAAGGATTCTTTGGAACCACTATGGTCTGTGTAAATGTGTATTTAGGCACTTTATTAAAAAAATGGAATTTGAGCTGATAGATGGTAACAAGTTCTTCAAAGTTGCTTGGCATAATACCTCACATGGGATGAAGTTCATGTTTTTGATTAAGGTTGTATCCCTGTGCTTAAAAAAAGAAGCAAAACTGAAATCCCAAAGACTCCCTAAAAAAAGTCCCCACTTTTGTGTTACCAGGTGGCCCAGCTCTGAGTGTGCCGAGGGTGAGACCTGCTCCTGACAAATACACCCTTGTTTTGGGGCCGAGGGATGTTGGTGTGACTCGGTGGAGAGGCCTGTAAGGAAGCACACCTTCCTCCTCTTCCTGCCAGCCGCCCCACTCCAGCAGCTCTGAGACTCCTGGAGAGGATGGAAACTCCCCAGCTGATGATGCCAGGCAGTGGCCCAGAAACAACATAGATGGAAAAGAAATGGCACATGGTGGCTGTGCTCACTCAGCTGACTTTCAGCCCCCAGCCAAGTCTAATTTGCACCATAAAACTTCAGAACTGCAAAGAAAATTAAAAAAAACCCCAAACCTAAAATTTGAGGGTGTTCACACATAGCTCATTTTTCTCACATTGAATGTTGCTTTTTTCTTTTGATTGCTTTGCTGAGTTACAATAACGCTCCAGTGGATTCTCCCTTAATTACTACTTCCTGGGCTACAAGCTTTTTTTCTTTTTTTTCCTATTATTTTGAAGTGCTTAAGCTGCAACAGTGCTACTGTTAATATTCCTTTTTAAACTTTTTAAAAGGTGATACTGTAATTTGTGTAGTATTAAAAGTGTTTTAATGAAGAATGTGTGATTATTATATTTTTTTCCAAACTCACTTCCATTACTTTTTTTTTCAAAGATATTTTTCCTGGCAGTTCAGCTGCAGTATTTCTGTTGATAGCTGCTGAACTAACCTGCTGCCATTTTCACATTTTATGTTGTTGGGTTTTTTTTACTTCTGGCACTAAATATAAGGAAACTAGGAGCTTTAAACACTTCTTGCATTTTTTGTATACAAAAGAAGGAAAACTTGAAAAAGCTATAGTTGCCTAAGTACAATATTATTTTTCCATTTTTTTCTAATACTGTCCTGACATTTGTATACAGGCAGCAGTTTGGGGCAAGAGGGGACGTGTGGAGCCTGGTGGGTGCTACCCTGTGCCTGGGTCCCACAGGATGGGAAAGGTGCCACACAAGGGAGCCTTTGACCGCCTTTGCAGTGGCCTCAGAAAACCTGGTATGTTTGGGAGCTCTCTTTTTAGATTTGCTGGAAACCAGGCCATGGCAACCGTGTGTTTTTATGAACTAGCACTTAGGCAAAGGGTATAAATACATTTGAGAGTGCTCTCTAGTGGCTTGTTATGTCAACAGAGCCCCTGGATCCTTTCCTTCTGCACCCGGGCCAAGCCCTGCTCGTCCATCCATCCTGCTGGCAGGGCAGCCACTCTTGGTGGGACAGGATAGGACACCGCTCCGGGGACACCCAGCCACCTGCTTGCCTGCAGTGTGGCACCTGCCCTGCCCATTGCACACACTCCATGTGTCTACCTTGTCCCCAAAGTAGTGTGGGACATCCTGCGTGGTGTGCAGGGTGTTTGGGCACAGCTACAGTCCCCACATCAACACAGCCTCTTCTCAGGCAGGAGCAGAAAACACTGGACTGTGTGGAAATTAATGGCACCAGGGGTTAGCTGAACTCCTTGTAGCCTTGATCCTGCTGCTTCAGTGCGTGCTTCACCACACTAGGGCTACAGGTGGGAGGCATCCAGCAATCAGGCTTGAAAAGGCTCAGCTCTCAGCATTTCATGTTTCTCCTCCTCAAGCATTTGCATGTAGGTAGCTCCAGTGCACCTTTTGAAAAATAACTGGAAAAAACCTGCAACCACCACCTTTTCCTAAGTGGACCCTCATCTGTCCAGATGCCATAGACCAGTCCAGTATAAACTCCACCTTCAAGTATGTGCTCCCATAACAAGGCAAGCAAAAAAAAATTCAACCAATCAACCAAAAAACCAAGATTCCCCCCCCCCCACCTTGTTGAAACAGAAGATGGGCCTGTGCAGTGTATGGATTCATTTCCTGCAGTGGGTGTACAGCAGACAGTGACCCTTGCCTCTTGCCAGGCATGGCCATGGAACAGCCCAGCTGCCCTGCCCTGATCTCATGTGGGCCACCAGGATTCCTGAGTCATCCTCCTTCCCTTGCCCTTTGTTCCAAGGAGCAGATGCCTTTCCTCTGCCAGGGCCCAAGGTCAGGCAGTACTCAAAGCAGGTGAATGGAGTGCCTGCTTATCCACTTCATCACCTGGAACTGCTGCTCTGCTCCAAATGTAACTCTTTCACTGCCTCTGGACAGCCTCTGGAGCTTGCTGTGGGCTTTGAGCATGGAGTGCAGGGTTCAAATTTGAATCATTTTGCTCCCTGAAAGGCTGAACTCTCCTTTCTGATAAAGAACACTGACATCTCCCATAGAAAGCTCCTAAGTGCATGTTAGTGCCCATATGGCTGTCTTGCTTGGCTGACATAGGTGTACTGAAGATGGGGTGATAGCTCTGCAGTTATTTTTAGACATGCTTCACCTAATTTTGCTTTTCTTTCTGTCCCTGCAGAGCTAGTTTTGTAGAGACTGTCATAGCAGTGTACATACTAAGCCTGAAAATGTTGCATCAAATGGAAACCCCCTATAAAACAAACTCACAGAGAAGCCAGGAAGAGCTCACAGAAACTTCTCACTATACTAGTTGTTTTTGTGTCTCATCACCTCCGACTCAGCAAAGACTACGAGGCGCATCCCTGCTCACCAGGTCCTGTCTCCATGCAGCACTGGGAGAGGTGTGAGAACCCACTCTGCTTGGCACATCCCCCAGCCATGCCCATACCTCAGTGTACCTTTTTCTGACTCCCCAACCTGCTGCCGCTTGCCCTGGTGGTCCCCAGCCCTGGGCTCTCCCCACCCATCCTGGGACACCCTGTGGAAGGCTGTGGCTTCCCTGAGAAACCCTGGGGAGCCTCCAGTTGTGGAGGTACCTTAGAAGTGTTCAAAGCTAGGTTGGATGAGGCTCTGAGCAACCTGGTCTAGTTGAATGTGTGCCTGCCCACAGCAGATTGGTTGGAACTGGATGATCTTCAAGGTCCCCTTTCAACACAAAACATTCTATGATTCTATGATTTTCAGAGCAATTTCAGCTTCTGCCTCTGGGAAGGAGGGCATTCACTCTTCCCTGCAAAAATGCCAGGTCTGCATTTTCCTTTACCCTCTCTCACTATAAAATAATTATTTCCCCCCCCCCCTGTCTTTTTTTTTTGTGCAAGCATTTAAAAACAAACAGAAGATAAGTAAACAGACATGAAAGTGGTTATTGGTTCACCAGGTTGATTCCTTGCAGCAAGAAAAAACTACTCCTGTTCCCACACTGCTGGGCTGGAGTAGCAGACTGGTGTGGCCCACAGTCAATGGGCTTTGGGAGCGCCCCAGCTGCAATGGGGACCTCACCCTGCCACTCAGCCACTCAGTCAGGGGCACGAGAAAGCAAACTGGACCTTCCCCTTCTTCCTCCCGTGGTTTTTTTTTTGTTGTTGTTTTTTAAGGGTTTTTTATCACCTTTATAAGATGAAGGAGGCCTGATTTTTTTTTTATTTGAGTGGATTCCCTGAATTTTTTCCCCACCAGAAATTCAGGTTTTCTCCAACCCTTTTCTAACCCTTTTCTATAGGAGTGTCATATTCTCCAACTGTATGTAGAAGGGGACTTACAGATACTAGGCAACAACTGCATAATGGAAAAAGGCATCTAATTTTGTCCAGACTACTTAAAACTCTTTTCTTTTTTCTCTTACCTTATTCAGGTGCTGCTAAGCACTAGGGACAAATAATTTTCTCTTTTAAGATGTATCATCCCTCAGCTGATAGTTAGAAATTTCAAAAATTAGTGCAGTGATGAAAGACTTCAATGAGAGCAGTGGAAGGTGATGCTGAACATCACCTTCCTTTCACTTCTTAAAAATCAGGAAATCAATCAGCTCCTGCACATTGATTCATGCCTTTGTAGATCCTACTTCAGGAATTGCAATGAAGTCAAACCATCATACTTTCAGAACTATTTGCACTGTAATAATTAAAAAAATAACCCAAACAAATACTAAATTCCCTGTGATTTTGTGGTGGTGATTAAAGAGGGTTCTATCCACTTCCCTATGAGAATAAAATTAGGGCCTCTCCTTCAGGAATTGCAGAAGGAAGATGTTTTTTCTTGCAGAAAGTACTATGCTGTCTTTATTTACTGGACCACACAACATGTCATGAAGTAATGGCACTGGCTATGGGCTTCCCTGCACCTGAAAAGAAGGGGTCTGGATGGGCCCAGCTCACACTTTAGCTTGTTCCAATTAGTTCAAAAGTTTTGCTTAGACATCTAAGCTGTACCTTCTGGCTTTCCTGGAGGAAACAAACAGCCTGAAGCAATGATTTTTAGATGTGCTTTTTAATGGCTATTTTTATGATTATTTTTGCATCATGAGAGCTCTTCTATTTGTGTAAGACCTCTGCTTTTCTTTGGAGAGACAAATAATCTGTGCCCTTAACTGAACCAGCCATGCCCCCAATAAATATTTTTATAATCCAAATGGCTATTTTATCTCACCAGTTCTGCTTATTTGGGTTACTGTGGCTCTTTGCCTATACCTCTTTATCTGACCCTGTTAAAATTAACTTGTGAAGGTGGAAGTCTGATTTCAGCTCCTTTTCTCTCCTGCACAATTTGTTTTTTTCTTGAAATCTGCCTCTTAATGGGGAGGCTGTCCAGGTAGTAACTTTCTGGGAATGGTGGTGCATGCTGTGTGTTTGGTCATTTGGCTTGAAGGCACCCCTCAAGGAGGGCTCTGGAGTTTTGTGTGGTCCTGGCACTGGTAGAAGGTGTGGACTAGCAGCCTGGCCCACTCATGCTGCTTCCCGGTTATCTTCTGAGCAGGAACATTTTGAACTGCAGCGGCAGTATGTGTTTCTTCATCCTGTGTCACAAAAGTTTCCTGACATTTAGTGTTTTGGGGTGGATCCTTCCTTTTCTGTGAGGAGTGCCAATTTCAGTGCTACTTTTGATGGATAACAGTCCGCGAAGCACTGGAGCGACACCAATAAATGTGGCTTGCGTAGGCAGGTTTCTGAGTTCCCTTTATAGCTTCTCCCTGGCTGTAGAGGGATGGGACTGCCAGCCATGCCAGCTTCCTTGGGGGAAAGCCTTCAGAGGTGCCTGCAGGGGAAGGGACTGCCTGAGGAGTCTGGGGTTTGGGCATGTTGACTCTTCTTGCTGTGTGCGACCTCAGGGCTTGTTTAAGCTCTTTCCAAGCAGCTCCAAAGTGGTCCTGTGACACAGTCAGTTTCATCCTGATTGTGATGGTGCATTCCCTCTACTCCTTGGGACGACTTTGTGATCATATTAATTCCTGTCAGTCCATGGGCTTTGGCCAGTGAAGCATCCTTTGACTGTACCAGGAACTCTTGCATGGCAAAGGTGGTGAATGAGAGCAGGAATAATCAGTCTGACAGCCTTGCAACACTCCTCACCTGAATTGTAGCCTGAGTGGAACACTATCATTATTACTGAACTTTTGAAAATTCTGGTAATTACTGACCTAGATGGTGTCCAGGATGGAACTCTGTGTATTATTAAAGTCACAATTAAATTTCATGACCCTATAAACAGCAGTCCCATGTAAGGCCCTTTGGCTTTCTTGGACTGAAGCAGGATGCCACCAGCATCTCCCTGAGGGACATCTCTCATAGCTCACAGACTCTCAAGACTGCAGAGTTCTGAGGACCATCAACAAAAGCTGACAACAGAGCCGGGACTGATAACTGACTTGAGGCTCAACCCTTGCCTGTTGAGAAATGTCAAAATATTTGAAGTATGTCACTGAACTTGCAGCAAAGGACAGTTCATTACTGTCACCTTCTTGAAAAGGAACAGATCTTGCAATCCTCAAGTTCAGTGAAATACTCAGCAAGAAGAGTGTGGTGATAACAGTCTGAATTTGAACACTCTTTTCCTAGATGGTTGGTACATGGCATACTTCTTCAGGTGTCACTCCTATCATGACATCTCAGTAACCAAACTTTGGACTATGTCATGGTACCCACAAGTGTATCAGTGAGGGTCCAGATTGCTGGGAGCTGTATTACAGTCCAGCAGGAGTGGTTTGGGGAAATGGTAAGCAATACCTGTTAAACAGTTAGTGTCATTTGTGCTTCACTTGCTTTTAAAATGGGGTTAAAAAGGCAAAATAAGGTGAATTTACTCTCCAGGCAAAATGCAAAGCTTGTCTTTTAGAGACTGAATTGCTGACCCTTAGTTTAAAAAACAGAACAGAAAGGTGACTTTTTGTTTTGGAATCAGTTCTCCTTCAAATCCTGGACTGGATTTCATCCTGACAACAGTACTGTCATTGGCTTCATCAGCTCCATAAGACCATCCCTATGGGTAAAGTTTCACCAGAAATATGGGAAGAATCAGGCCTTAAATGTAAATTATGAGTTACAACACAGACAGTTTTGCTTTAATTATTTATAAGAAATCATTTCATTATAAATAGGTTTTTCAGTTAAATGTATTGCTAGCACTACCTTGTTACCTATTCATAATTAATTAAATCATAGCATATTTCTATGTTATTATCATTTCCATAAACTATAAATAATTCAGAAGAAATATTGGTTCTTTCAGGGTACTTTGAATGTGCAGATAAGGCAAAGGAGCAATCTGGGCCTAAGCAGAGCAAAGTTGCTCTATCCTCAACTTTTTCACAAGCATGTCTTCCAAAAAACTGGGAAGGAAAAGGGCAAAGGGTGGTCAATGAGTGAAATAAGATGCTGGGTCCTGTTGTCAGCATTGCAGGACTTTTGGCTCCATGCAGGGCATGTCCTGGCTGCTTTTCAGCATAACCAGAAGGAAGTGAAGGGGTGAAGGACTTGAAGCTCTTACTGATCCACTGGCCTGCCTTTGCTCCACAGTATTTGCTTCCCTTCAAGTAAAGAGGGTTTTATTGTCTCTTCAAGTTTCATTTGCCTTTTGAAAAACAAGCAAGAAATGCTGTTGGAAAATTCACATATAAATTAACTTTAGAAATGTGTTTGAAGTTAATTAACCTGGGAAATACAATCCTTGTTCGTGAAGAACAGGAGAAAAACATCATGCTGCTAAGCAGAATCTCACAAGTATTTTAAGACTTTGCTCATTGGTACTGGCATCTCACTGTTTTATAATAAATATGAAGGGATGGGGGAATTTTTTGAAGCCATTTCTTACTGTTGCTATCTCATTTCCAGGGTCCCAACAGGAAAGAGATTTGTGAGTCCTGGGATGCAAACCATGTTAGGATGAGGGGTGGGGGTGGCTGGGCTCCAGCTGTGGGGTGGGCTCTGTTACCCTCAAGTAACACCACTGGGGAGCTGGTGGAAGCAGGAATCAGGGCAAGCATAACTGAATCAGGCATGTGGAAGGTACAACAGAGTAAGGAACTGCTTCGAAGTTAAGGAAAAGGATAAGATGGAGAACTGAGCTGAAGTAGTAAGCTTCATTTGAATCACTGGATATGCTCTCTAAGTGATTTTCTGTCTGCTGGCATGTCTGTGCTGCATGTGTACATTTGTGTTGCAGGAAACATTACCAAAGAGCTACCATGGGGAAATCACTCTGGAGTAAGGCTGACCACCAAGTCATAGCTGGCTGGAGTGGAGCTATGCTGGATGAAGGAGTCCTGTGGATGGTCCTCTTAATCTCATTTTCCTACTGGGGAGAGGTGTGGTAGCTCCAAATGGTTGTACAGGACCAAGGCAGTACATTTTGGCATATACCAGTCAGGGGAGAATTGCAAGGACATAGCACCACTTCCATCAGGAACACAATAGGAAGCACTTCACTGTCCCTGGAAAAGGCCTTCTCAGAGAGAGGAATGCTAAGAAACCCCCTGCATGCAGAGAGGCAAGCAGCATTGCTGTGGCCTGGGTAGCACAGGCTCCTGCCTGCACTCCTTCCCCTCTCACTCAAAGTTAGTGGAGGAAAAGATGGAACTGATGACGAGAGTAAAGAGCACATGGATTGGAGTCTGTCAAGCAACTTATGTTGTAGCAAATGGTTATGGTGCCTCTGCATTGGTTCAACCACAGGATATTGTGCAATTGTATGCCCCACACCTGGCATCCAGCTGTCTGACTTTCCTTTGGCTATAGTCCCCCAGGTCACCCCAGCATTTATGTTTCTTAGAGATACATATTTAGTAGAGCTACCCTTAGTTATTAAGTTGGATGCAATCCTCTGCAGAAGGCTGTCGGATGCTGGTGACAGCTCTTCTCTTTCTATCTCCTTCCTGATGGTCAGCCAGGGCCGGGTTCATTCACCTTCGGCAGAGCACTGTGAAGCGTTACTGTCCCATAGGACAGCTGGTCCCTTTTCAATGCCTGTGGGATAAGCAGCACCTCACCAGGCCTCACACCAGCTTTCTTTCCCTCATGTAAACTCTGACTGAGCTGGGGTCACTATAGATTTATGGCAGCACAGCAGAGGCAAGTTAGGCTCTGTTCAGTAGTGCAGAAAGAAGAAGGGGCTTCCTAATGAAAGAGCATGGTTGGGTTTCTCTGTCTGGCAGACAGCAACAGAACTGCGTTGTTCTTGTTCTGGAGAGTTCCCCAACCATGTAGAGAGTGGCACAGGGGACAGAGCTGCAACATGATGCCTCTCCAACTGAGTGCAGCCGGGAGAGTAAAGCTTATAGTAGCAGCTGGGGCCATTAACTCTCTAATCTCCCCCTTTTCATTACATCAGTCCCTGAGCTTTGTGTTACACCAGTTGCCTGTGGCAGTTTCCTGAAGGAATGAGACTCCACTGAGATTAATAAAAAGGAAATGATTTGTTTGAAAATTAGGGGTTTGGACATATGGAATTTTGTGCAGAGGCACATAGTGATGTGCCCACTGCAATGGACACAGGAGACCTGCTGTGAAACCCAGTGCTCCTGCAGACACGGCATGCTGTGGTCGTCTGCCTTCTCACTTCACTCATAGGGCTCCAGCTTAGCCTGGGACAGGTGGGCTCTGCTTTGGACTTTCTGGTATAGCCATGACCTGGCATGCAATAGGCCTTTTTGGCTGCTGAGTGCTATCAAGTTGTCAAGCTGCTTGCCGTGAAGGGGTTGCCTTGCAGTGGGGCAGAGATTGCAGACCCATGGGCAGGGGCCACCCTGATTCAATGCCCCAGCTCATAGGGCAGCTGGTGGGCAGTCAGACCTGCAGTCAGTTCTCATCCTTCAGTCCTTTTGATTTGTTGAAAAAAAGAATGCTCTTCATCTCACAGGCAAAGTGCCTGCCAGTGTATGAGGCCCCTTTTCCCACATCCCCCCCTTCTCATCTCAGAAGTTTAGTTGTTGCCTTGTGATATTGCAGCCCTGCCAGAACCCCATGCATGACCCATGAGCCAGCTGCAATCCTCGTAGGCTGAGCTAACCCCCAAAGGTAGGACTTGCCCACCCTCCTCCTCGTTGTGCTTATGTAGCTGCTTGTGCATCAGAGGCAACCTGGCCCAGTGGAGATATGTGTACATGAGCAATAGCACAAGAGAAGTGGTGCCAAAGTAAAGCCGTGGCTGGGAAAGACTGCCTGTCTAAGCAGCAGTATGATGCAGGCCTGTTTTCAGCTCACTGCAAAACCTCCCTGTATTTCTTCTTCCATCACCATCCCATCATTACAGAGCATCTGTTGCAGAGGTGTGTGTAGTTAGCATGTCCCTTGCCTGCTGGAGTTCAGAGGGGCTCCCCAGCAGAGCTGGTTTTCTTTCTCTTCACCCTTTTTTGTGTGATCTTCTATCTCTTTTTTTTTTTCCTTTTAAAACAGATGGGAAAAACTGGGTCTAGAGGTCAATAAGCCAGCTGTGTCCGTACAGAGGCTGGTCAGTGAGGGGAGGGTGGAAGTGGTCTCTCCCCCAGCCCTAGGGAGCCCTGGTTCCCCTCTGGGTATGGCATCAGCAGGCAAGAGTGAGCAAACGAGAAGAAATTGCCCTGACTTAGCAAGAGGTCATGCAGAAAGATCCATGCTGGCAGACGAGACAGTGTGCTAAAGATAACTGTTTGACAAACTATATTTACTCTCCCTTTCTGGGAGGACTTACAGGGGATTTGGAGCATTGTGCTAATATAAGCCATGCAGTGCCTGCGGTGGAGGAAGCGCCTACTCTGGGCTTTGCGCTTCTGTCTTTACAAGTCTTGAGAGGGGACACTGCTGAAAATAGCTTTGTCTCCTAATTGTATTCTTGGGAATGCTAATCAGCGGACTTGTTCTTCCCACTAGCAGCAACTGGTCAGCAATACTGTGTGATCAAAAGCAGCTTCTTTGCTCACCACCACCACCATTTCTCTTGGCAGCAGCATTAGTTGTTCCTGCTCATGTTCCCTGCTAACGGGCACGGAAGGTGACCCATTTTAGAGGCTCTCAGAGCCAAGGGAAAGCCCATTGTCTGTGTTTTCTGGGTGTTCTGGGAAACCTCCAGACTGTAGCTGGCTCTCTGCCTTACAGAACTCTCCACCTAAACAAAAGCAATGGGGGGTAGTGTCCGACAATGGGACGAAAGAGAGAATCCTTTGAAACAGTCATGACTTTTCAGCTGATACTCAGTAAGATTTCCATCACACAGGAAAAGAGGCACTTGAGATTTTGAGTATGCAGTAACCATGACAAATACAGAAGTACAAAAACAGCTCTAGGCAGCTAGAAAGAACAATACCGAACAAACAAATTAGCCATCTGTACCATCTCTAGCTCCTGAAAGTAAACATAAACACAGACCCACACTGAAAAGGACTGTACTCATAACAAATCAGTTAGCTCCACCAGCCCTTGGAGGCAGCAGGGGGTGAGCGGCAGGGACCAAAGGCATTTCTCCCTGGCTCCTTTCAGGTTGAGTCTCGAGGCTCATGAAAACTCTCCTGTGGGTTGGGGAGTGAGGATCAGCTCACCAGGGTGCTCCCCTCAAGAGTGACAGCGGGAGTGACACCATGGAAAATCTTCACCCTGGCGGGGAGGGGAAGAGAATGTCCAGTGTTCATATTTCAGAGACTTCCTTTCCCAAGACCCAGCCACTGAGGGTCTTGTGATCCTTCCTCTCTCCTCTTCTTTGGGCGCAGCAGGGTGTTGGGAAGGTTATAAATACGGGCAACTGTTTGCTCTAATCCAGCTCTGACCATAGGGATAAGGAGTGTACCAGGATACTCTTTCCTTACTCCCAATTTATCCCTGGTTGACTTGCCCTTCCCATGGCCACCATTCATAACACTCAGCTTGCTTCATTTCTTGCTCATGTTTCCTTATATGCCAAACTCCTACAGAAAGCCACCTTAAAAAAATCATCCTCTTGAGATGCAGAAGCACCAGAGTGGGATGGGGTGGGGGCAGCAGGGAATCCCTTTTGGGAACTTAATTCCTTTCTTTTCTGCATGCTGGATACCTTGTTCCAGAGAAGAGTGAGGGGGAACAGTCAGATTTGGTAATAAACTACATCTGTGTCGGAGCCTGAACTCCTCCACAGAGTTTGAAGACCAAGATATTTGCCCCATAAAGAACATCTGTCATGTACTCAAGAAAGGGAACCATATCCTTAGTGCTGCAAACCAGAGCTGTGCTCCCCAAAGCCACCTCAAAGGTCAGTGTGCAGTGCTACATCCCACCAGCTGGGAAAGGACAGTGATAGGACATGTTTCTACAGGTACTCTTATGGGTCTGCTGTCAAGCTTCCACTTTTGAGTCCCCTAGGCTGTCCCCAACCTCCTGTGACAGGTGCAAGGGCTGTGTGTGAACTGCTTTGCTCACCTCAGGGGATACCAAGACAAGAAGCTAGGAAGGGCATGCTTACAAAGTCACATTGCCATATCATTGCTGGTGAAGTCTGCAGGCAGGAAGGAATTTGCTGTTACTGTAAAGTTCTGCGCTAGCTGTGCTTAATTACATCCCTTTGGGGAGGGCACAAGTAGGTGAAACCTGAGTTGGGGGCAAGGATTAGGATAGCAATGCAGACTGAAGGAGAAAACAAACACACCCATGAAAGGGTGGCCTAAAATCTGTCACTGTCAGAGAAAGAGCAACAGCCGCATCTGTCTAATAGCACATACCGTTGGGGTAGGAACTCTTCACTGGTGCGTGACCTTCAACTCATTGCCAGGAATAGATTTTGGCTCCAATTTCAACCCTAAGTAAAGCATCTTCTCCTGTCACGATTTGGAAGCTGAGGTATTTCAGTTTCCAGAAACAAACAAAGCTCGCAGGAGGCAGCCCAATGGCCTTGGCTGCTGCAGGGCCCAGCATGGCAGCAGCTCCAGAAACAGCCAGGCTCTGCACTTTGGGAATGACACAGGGCAACGGGACTCGATGGGCTTCATTACCCCTACCCTTGCCTTTGTACATTGTTCCTGCCTAGTCCTAGCTGAAACTGATAATGCTGCTACTGCTTTTCTCCTAGTGTGTCAGAAACAATCTTTTCAGTTCATTCAAAGGACTGAGTATTTTTAGGTTATCATTCAGTTGTTGTCCCAGGCTCTTGTTGCTGGTTTCCATACCAAAGCTGTGTTTCTTTTCAAAGGTCCTGAAGCCCAACAGCTGAAGGGAAGCACAGTTTTTCAAGGGAGAAAGGTTGCCTTCCCTTCCATTTAGCAGAGGTGCCTAGTGGGTCCCAGGGCCAAATAGCCATCTATTTTGCATGGCAGCTGTTACTTTCAAACCAAATTAGTGAAGCCTCCCACTTTGACAGGTTCTCACCTGTTTTATGATGGTGGCTGAGAACCATGGAGTGCTTTGCCCTAAATGGAAAGCAGCAGCCCAGGGAGTGGAAGGCAGTGTGGGGAGTCAGGGGCACAAACCCCCTTCCAGGTGCCACAGCCCTGCCCTGCCAGCCTGATGCAGCCACCAGCCAGGCACTGCCGAGCACTGCTCCCCTCCTGCTTTCTGAGATGGCAGCCCTGGAAGAAAACAAAGCACACCCTGTTCTGACGGTAGAGCAGGCCCCCAACTCTCAGCAGGGGTTTCAGCAGCACTTAGAAATGGCATCCTGGCTCCCCTGACTCTGCAAGCTAAAGTATGGATTTGTTTCTTCAGATGCAGCAGCCCATGGCAGGCTACAGTGACAAGGTCATGGCCACACACAACCTGTGTTCCTTCGGTGGTCTTCACATGAGGAGGCAGATAGCACATGCTTGTGGATGAGAGAGAGAAGGGGTGAAAACAACACAGGAAGGCCCATGCACACTCTACCTGTCCTCTCACTGCCCAAAAGTTCCTGAACTACCCTCAGGAAGAAAATGTTTTGATAAACATCACCTGAAACAAGAGGTTTCAGTTCAGTGGAAAGCCATGCCTGGAACACATCCGGAGCCTGAGGAACTGAAATGAGCATCAGGGTGAGCTCTGGAGAGCATGTTCTGACAGTGCAGAGGGGGGCATCTGCTTTTACCTCTGATACTTAAATCACTAATGCTCCAGGAGCATTTTCTGTGCTTGTTTGAAATGTCACTTCAGCAGCCACCGAGGAGAATACAAGCCTTTTGTTTGTGGCTGTGCCTACTTGCTCTGCATAGCAAACTCCAAATTGCAGGGGGCACTACCCACCACAGAGGTAGGATGGCTGTCTGGCAGCATTTCAGAAACAGGGAAGCAGGCTAGGAGTGGAAAATATTTACAAGGATTGTTTAATTTGCTGAAGCCTAGCACCATTATTTGGTTTCACCTAGGTAAGATGCATACTGCTTCTGTATAGCCCCTCCATGGCAGCCACTTCACAGAATCACAGAATGACAGAATTGGTAGGGTTGGAAGAGACCTCTGGAGATCATCTTGCCCCTGGCGAGACAGGATCACCTAGAACAGGTTACACAGGAACATGTCCAGGTGTGTTTTGAATGCGTCTGGAGAGGGGGAGTCAATGACCTCCCCAGGCAGCCTGTTCCAGTGCTCTGCCACCCTCAATGTCAAGAAGTTCTTCCTCATGTTGAGGTTGAATTTCTTGTGTTTTAGTTTATGACCATTGCTCCTCACCCTGTTGCTCAGCGCCACTGAAAAGAGTCTGGCACCATCCTGTTGGCACCTGTCTTTGAGATACTTACATGCATTAGTGAGATCACCTCTCAGTCTCCCCTTCTCTAGGCTAAACAGGCCCTGCTCCTGCAGTCTTTCCTCATAAGAGAGATGCTCCAGACCCCTCATCATCTTTGTGGCCCTCCATTGGACCCTCTCCAGTAGCTCCTTGTCTTTCTGGTACCTGCCTTGGCTAGTTAGGCATAGCAGGAAAGGCATATATGAAACCATCAGGGCAGACAGAAGAGATTTTGTATTCACTTTGTACCACTATAAATGAGCACAAGGTGTGTGGTAGAAGTCCACCAACCCTCATAAAAGCCCAGTGAAGCTGGATGTAGACATGCTTCTTCCAAGTTGCTGGGCAAGGAAAGCCTAGTTGGGCCATGTCACCCCATCATTTTCCAGCAGTGGAAGTGGTGATTGTCATGGATACTGTTATCTGCAGCCCCATGTTTCCTGCTGGTACTAGAACGATTAGCAAATCCTGGGATCTGATTTTCTTCCTGCAGATGACGTGCAAACATGCAAGTGAAATCCAGGCCTAAATGAAGCTGGGAAGAAGATGCTCTGTGTGAGGAGCCTGCAGCCAGTAGGACATGCAGGGACATTTAAAGTCCGTAAGGATATTGTCAAAGCTGACAGAGCACCAACTTGATGTAGCAAAAGGAAAGTAAGGCCTTCGTAGGTGCCTGGTTTAGATCTAATATCCTCCATAGAAAGTAATGACCATGGTGGTTTTCATCCATCTGAAAACATTGCATGGGATTACTTGATTTTCAGGGCTTGCTTGATTCCCCTTGGATTGGCAGAGAGCGGGGGGAGTGCTGGGGATGGGGTTTTTTGGTCCTTTATTTGGCTCGTTATTTTTTTTAGAAGCCAACAGCACTTCTCTGTAGTATTGCAAAATTAAAAAATGGAAAAAAGCTGAAGCACTTGAAATTGCCTGAGCTACTGGAGCAGAAAACCTAATGCTGCTCCTGTTGCAGCAGCGGAGCCTGCTCCTGGGCATCTTTGGAGCCTGAAACCCACAGTAGCCACCCACTGTAATGGCCAAAAGGAGCTTTGCTGTGGGGGGTACCTGACAAACATACAGGGTTCAGTTTCTTACCACATCCAACAGGTATGACAGATGCCTTGCAAACTTGTGAGACAACTCCTGCTAGTTAATGCTGTCCCCCAGTTCCTGCCCAGTCATAGTCCATATCTGTGGATTTGGATGGATGGGAGCTGTGTGCTCAGGATTTTCAAAGCTTGTGTCTCTTGCATTCATACCTTTTAAGACATCCACTTAGTCTAGGGTAGATTTGTCCCTTCCTCAGGTCTGCCTTCTTCAGGACAAAAGAGGTGTGAGCAGGAGGACTGAGAGGGTTTGTGTGGCATGGCAAGGAAAATGCTTCATTTAAGGATCATTACAAAGCTCCCAAAAATTAAACTATTTTTCATATATAATAAGCTGTGCCTGTCCTGTACAGCAATAAAAATATCAAAAGTAGTACTAAGAGCTAATGTGGTCCATAAATACTGACTTGTACTTGTAATATTTTCGTAGGGCCATTATAACTAAAATATAAATGGACTTTTTATTTTAAACATTTAATATTAATCAAATGGTTATAAAAGTACATAACAAACAACTGTGACATACTCATGGCCTAAATAATAAAAATTAAATGGCTGATGAATTCTTGTGAAAATTTAATTTGCAAAAGAAAGAACATTGCATTAATAAGACATAATTATATCATCAAATATTTACCATTATTTGCTGGAATCCATTTTATTTTTATTTTACATAATAAAACAGTGGCTACATAAAGCAGCAGTCTGGGCCCCATCCAAACTCTCTTTGTCCCCCCAGGTCAAGCAGGCAATGCACTTTTAACTCAGGTTTTGTTGCTTTGTTTCACTGCTTTCCTCTACTGGTCCAAATGCTGCATTTAGAATCCTGATAATCCTTTTTTATGACTCAGTACACACCAGTACTATTATTTCAGTCCCCATCTCTATAGAGAATAAACAAAGTGGCAGGTCAGTAGGTGAAAAACCATTTCACTTGGGCTGTCTGCTGGGCTCTGGCACACAGCAGCCACCTTCACTTCTTCAAGGAACACTGGTGTTTCCTACCACAGAAGCAGTGAGAAGACAAAACCAAGCTGAAACTGTCAAGCTGATATTCCCCTCCATCCAGCAGCCAGACTGAGGCTGCTGTCAGGGGTGCATTTAGCAGAGGTTGACAACAGTTGATGACCATACCCCTGCCCTCTGTGTTTTATTCCTAGTCATGCACTGTGGTGTATTTCCTGCCTACAGGTCTGTGGTCTGAAGAGATTAAGACCTTTCCTGAGGTGCTCCTACACTTGAAGAGGTGTAGGGTCTTGGAGGGATTTCCAAGCAAACAAGGCACACCCTGAGCATCTAGGCAGGATCAGTGGGGAAAGGACAGCCCGGGGTACAACATCATCATTTTGAATCAAAGCTCTCCATGTCAGGATGGTTGTTTTTCTATCAGCTTTTACAGGGCACAGTTGCTGCCACCCAGTTTTGTGTTGTGCTTATTTTAGACAGCCTTTGCTCAACTCAGCCAATGCTGAGAGACTCAGAGGGTTATTTGGGTTTTTTTAGGTTAATTTGGAAAACTTCACTGATTATACATCTGCCAGCATAATTTACACCTCTGAGGATTGGGTTGATTAGAGAATCAGTGTGAATGATTAATTTTATTCATTGAAGGCAGAGCTATGAGTGTGCTGCAACCTGCGACTGAACTGATATTTCCTTTAATTGTTCAGCTGGGCCCCTGGCAAGCATGAGCTGAAGCTGCACAAACTCAATCAGTAAACATTCTAGTAGTCTGACCTTCAGCAGTCCTGCTGAGCCAAACCAATCCCAGCTTGTCTTCTGGCTGCAGGCTTGAGGTTCAACACCTGTATGGGAGCAGGTTTTTGACTTTGGATGGTGGCATGCTTGCATCAGGCATGAGGCCCTGATGCCTGATGCTGTCAGCAGCAAGCAACTGAGCATGTGACAGAGTGTGCTTTACCCACTGTTTTCAGGGGGCTGCTGTCACTGGTGGGAAGCCCATGACTCTTGTGTGTCTCATAGGCAAGGGGGCTCACTGCACTGGGAGCCAGAGAGGTTGAAGGGCAGAAAGAGCAGCAAGCAAGCAGACAGCACTGGATGGTACTGCAATTATTTATAACATTAATGAGGAGGGTAATGGGATAAAAAGCACACTTTAAAATCTGTGACTACCTCCAGGTGGGGAAGCACACTTTGCAAGCACTTTGGAGGATTAGAAATCAAAGCAGTCTTGGCAAATGGGAGAAATGGTCCAAGATCAATAAAATGAAATTGAATACAGGCGAGTGCGCAGCACACACTTAGAAGGAGGCCTCAAGCAGATAACAGTGCTGTGGGGAAGGGCCAGGCTGGCAGCAGCAGAGCAGGGGAGGTCTGGCCAAGTGGCACGGCAGAAGATGGTGGTCTGGAATGGAGAAGGGGCCAAGTGGGAGGTGTCAGAGGTCATGCCAGATGTGGGACTGGGGAAATAACCATTCTTTCCTCCTCAGGGCTGAGCCACACAGAGGACAGCATCCCGCTGATCCAGGGATGATGCAGGTGAGCATAGAAGAGAGAGGGGCATGGTGGTAGCCTGGAAGGAATGGCTTACAGGGAAAGGTTGAAAGAACTGGTTTGTTCAGGCTGGAGGACTGGAGCATGAGGGCAGATGTGGCAGTGTGTTAAATATGTAAGGGTTGCCATTAGGCCAACTAGTCTTCAGGTAGGCAGAGAAGGAAGGTGAGCTCTTTCTCGGTGAAAGTGAGTTGGGTTGCAGCTAAAGGAAAAGCACACTGTAACCAGCAGGGAAGTGAGCCCTGGTGGAGGGCTGTTCCTGTCACCAAAGATATTTTAATAAGGTTAAACATGTGTCAGTCAGGGATATCAGCTAGAAAGAGAGGGAATGGGAGGGGAAGAGGGGCTGGATCGTCTCTCAAGCCATACATGTCCACGACTCCTGTGATTCAGATCAGGGCAGTGCCCAAAAGGTGTCTGGTGAATTCCACACATGCCCAGAGTGACTCCTTATCCCAAACTGTATGTTGTCCTAAAATGGTCCTTGATTTTTGCAGAGAGGTCATACCTCCTATAAAATGTGATATTTAGGGCATCAAAAACACTTGTATCCCCAAAAGTGTGGGTCGGATTTTTAATATTTGAAATTATTTTCTGCAGCTATGACCCTACATCAAGCCTGGCTGAGCTTTGCAGTCATCCAGATCAAAGTTTATCTACTGGGATAACTACAATGTAGGCACTGCCGAAGCTAACACATAATACAAATTAAATGATAAGTCACAAGAAATATTGTTTTATCTATATCCAACACTAATACTGTAAGATGTAGAACCATAACCTCCTGCCTCAAAACCAAAATAAGAATTGCCAAAAAAGAGGTACCAGGAAGAAAGCAGAAGCTATTCAGCATTGCACTGGGCATTAGCTTAACTGGGAAATGGAGGTGAGGTTAAGATGAATGAAAATGATATTCAGAATAGGTCAAGTTAGCTAATGATATCATAAAAAATGCTGCTTTTTCAGGCATGGTGTGGTTAATCATTATGAGAACTAGGTACCATAGATTCAGAGAAGTCAGCTAGAAGGCTGTCGTTAGACTACAAAAGAAAATGTCTTCAGGTGGTTTTATTTTGGGTTCATCTAAACTCACTCACCTTTTCTACCCTTCTTCATAGATATGCCCTATGGGACCCTCAGCAGCTTGAGCTGTGCTGTGTTGGGCAACCTTCATCTCCCACCGAAGATGGATTAGAAGTAGTGCACATTATTCAGCACATTTCATTATTTATTATATATTCAAGGAGTCAGATCTTCTGGTAAGAAAGAGAGCTCAAACACAGAGAAGAGTTGCACATCATCATTGTATGATGAAAAAAAAAAAGAAGAAAATCAGGTTTTGCTACCAATTGTCCTTGTTGTAAACCCCCTCTGCCTACTGCTAGGTGGCAACTCCCTGGCTTACTTGTGCTTCTGACCATCCACCATCACTCTTATGCTATTTCTTGCTCTGTTTCCCCAGTTGGCTGCATTGTGCACCAGTGCCTTTTACGGCAGGGCTGGGAGGCGTCAGCTGTGTGCCCCCAGCCTCTTCCTGCTGCCCTCAGCCCACCTGCACCCCTGGGACAGGTGGCACAGCAATAGGGCACAGGGAGGGTATATTTAGCTCACCATGGAGGAGGGCTACATCATGACATCAGCCTGGCTCGCTCCATGCAGCCTGCCCTACACCCTTGGCATCGGTGCCTGGTGCTGCCCTGATCACCCGCCTCCTGCTCTTGCCTGCTGACGCAGAGTCCATCCAAAGTGCGAAAACAAATGGCTGAGTGCCCACGTGCTCTGCTGTGCACAGGGCAAAACCTAGGGCAAGAGCTGTCACTCACCCACCGCTATTTTGGCAGCACCACTGGGTATCAGCATGGGTTGGGAATTTCGGTCCCTGACTATCTCCATTGACAGACCCCCATGGCCCCGACACACTGTGGCTGAGCACAGCATTTATCAATGCTTATTCCAGGGCAGGGACCAGACTCGGAGTTCTGCAATCACGAGAAACACACATTCCTCTGGGTTTATCCTTCTGACTTCACTGCAAGCAGCTTGACAGGAATTCCAGTCTCTCCAGTGCAGTGAGCTCTGGGCACCCACCTCCTGGCACAAGGCAGATGAACCCCAGCTTGTTTCACCTCCCCTGGCTGGAGGCTTTCCCCTCTGTTTGGCAGCCAGAAGTGGTATCTGGCAGCCAGAATTTTTTCCCCACCCGGAATCTGGGTCTCAGCAGATGTCATGGGTACCTACTGGTCCTTAACTGCAAAAGGTGTCTGGCCCTACCAAAGGAGCTGAATGCAGGCAGTGAAATGTACACTTTGTATTTTCAAGATTAATGAGATTTCTTTCACATGTGACACAGATGGCTGGATTTTTGGCAGTGCTGGGCACCTATGACTACTACCACATTCACTTGGAACATGTTGGCATGCAGCACTCTGGAAAATTAGGCCATGTTACTCCAGTGCAAAAGGTTTGTTGATGTGTGGGATATCAAATGCGTAAAATTATTTTCACTCTACTTCTTAATAACAATAAAAGGATGAGTCATAATTACTTTCTGAGAATATTAAAATCCTAGACATAATGTTTCTTACACTGTACAGTGAATCTGTACAGCACAGTGTATTAAATGCTCTTTTTCATTACAGAATAGTGATGTCTAATAACTTCCAAGCTCAAGTTTCAGTGCAATATTTATAATTCACATCCATAATAACATTTTCCCATTTAACAGTCTGGGGCAGATGCCACAGACAGCACGGGTGCAAATAATGAGATAGGATGATGTCATCGTGTAGCGTTCCTCCTAAATGATCTAAAAATACTCTATCCCGCTTTCCCACCTTTCATCATTGCCTACCTCTTCCCGCCTGATGCTTTTGCACCCGTTTCCATAGTAACAGCTTCTATTGTAGCCCAGACCCTCATGCAGATGTTGTCATTGATCCAACACCTTGCGGCAGTTTTGATGGTGCATTGTCTTCTTGTTTCCTGCTCTCCTGTCTCTGTTCTCCCCCAGAAAGGATAGGCTGGGATTCTTCCTTCTGCTCAATGCCTTTGATCTGAAGGAGGAGAAGGGAGAAGATTATCAATTTGGCTTTATTATCAATCCTAATTCTTCTTGGAGGCCTTTCTGAGAGCTAAATAATATGCCATGGAACCGCTAAAGGTTCATTTGTGCGGTTGTTAAAATGGGTGCCTTAAAAAGAAAACAACCACTAGAGGAATCAAGAATGATTAGCATTGAGACACCATAATTAAAACCTCTCTCTGACAGGGCAGGGAAAACTGCTTCATAGAGAGAGGATGCTGCTTTACTGCTTGCCCTGTGTGATGATAGCCTTTTTTTTTGTCGCTTTCTTTCTTCTGTTGGTTTTTTTTTTCCTTCCCCCTGCAAAGCGCCTAGGGAAGTTTCCACATTTTGGCCATGTTCATTGTTCAGGCTCTCCCCACCCAGGCTTGTCGCTCCAGCTTGGCTTGGAGAGAAGGGGAGGGAGGTGGCAGAGCTGTGTTGGAATAGCTGCACTATGGATTACTGCTGAAATGAAATGTAGCTGTAAGAAAAAAACAGCAGAGAACAAGGAAAATCTGCTTAATCACCTATTGTCTGCAGTTGTTTTGCATTCTTCACCTGTCACTCCTTGCTGGAGTTGAACGTTGTTCTCCTGATGATGAGAACCTGACAGACGGATGGTAATGAATGTGTAACTGAAAACCTGGGCTTTCGCATCTGCATTATTTATTCACCTAAAGCAGGAGCTGCTCTATATTTAGTGTATGATGTCAGCGGCTTGTTTGCATCCTTAGAAACTGGCAGGGAGCCACATCTCACATGACATATGAAATCACTGATAAATGCTTCTTTTCACTGAAAGAAAAACAGCTTAATAAATGCAGCTCTTTTCTGCTTTCATCTCTTCCCTCCCTACCACGCTCCCTTCCCCTTCTGGGATTTGTCTCTCGGTGGTGGAGCTCAGCAGCATCTGTGAAGTGGAAATGAGCAGGCAGTGCCGCAGATCAAAATGAGGCCGTGGGTATGCTTGGGAAGTTGCTGCCTTCTCAAGCCCCCGTCCACTCCCCCCTCCCAAGTCCTGGGGCTCTGCCAAAGAACTAGCCAAGCTGGGCGGAAGGGAAAAAGGGAGAGAGGGAGAGCCTCCTCCACCGCCCAGCACAGGCTTTGCGGGGACGCTGGTATTCCTGGTATGTAATGAGTTTCAGTTGGGTTTTAGCAGGCAAGGAGCAGGGGGACAGGCCAGGCTCCCACACACATTGCTCGGTACAGAAATGGCCCTGTGACAGACACTAGAAGTTATCTGTATGGAACATGTCTTTGTTGCAAGTGTTCAGCAGCAAGATGTTACACCCATGCTTTCATGGGGGAAACAGAGCCAGGGCACTTTTATGACATTTCTGCAAAACCAAAGGCCATGCAAAAATAGCAAGTTTTATGTATTAAAAAAAAATAGATTTGAGTGCTAGCACTTCAGCTACCATTACCTGGCAGGGCTCCACTGAATTTCCATGCACTGGGTCAGGCCAGCTCAGGTCTGATTCTTAATTCAAATATGGTGCAAGTCAGAGGGGTAAAGAAGCTCAGTGCAGCCCCTAGTTCACAGGGGCATGCCCATCTCAACGCCTAGTTTTCCAAAGTCAGCAGGTGCCATGGTTCCACAGCCTATCTTCACTTTCCATAGCAGCAGTGATAAGATCTGTAGGGAGCTGCAAATGTAGCGTCAAGAGATCCCAAGGTTACCATTTATGGCCTGAGTGGGTTGCTGCTTTGTCCATCACTCACTCAGATAAAGAAAACAGCTTGCCATTGCGCCGGTGTCCTCAGGGGTGCCAAGTGAGATGTGGGAAATTTAAAGTAGGTGATTGACCCATAGAAACAATCAGACCGTTTACCTTAGCAAGGATTTCTTGGAGCGAGCAAAGCAGTTAGTGTGAAGCCAAACATTTACTCTCTCCAGCATTTTCCTACCAGTGTTTAACATCACTGCTGCCAATGCAGACCCAGTAAGAAGCAGGAGAGGGAAGACAGTCTTGCTGCAGAGCTGCTATGCTGCAGATGAATGACTTTGCCTATTAAACAAGCCCATTCAAGCTTCCGCTTCACAACCATTTGCTTGATGGGCTTGAACAATAATGAACTAGGATTAAAAAAAACCTACCCCTGAGAAATTCAGGCTGCTTCAGCAAATGGGATCAAATAAAGTTGGTAGTATCATATGACCTGCTAATATTCAGAAATTACATCCATGTATCCTGAGCTTATTCAAATCAGCATTTTGCTTTGGTTTTGGTGAATAAGGGTGACCTGCAGGTTAAGCACCAGAGAGACATTTGGGAGGAATTAAACAGAGAAAGGTGGGACAGAGCACAGAAGGAAATTCTTTCAAGAGCTTTAGCATAAAACATGCTCCATAAAGGAATACGTGAGACAAAGCTTTAGATGAAACAGTCACCCTCCCAGGAAAACATCATGAAGTTGTTACACAGAGACACATTCAAAAAAAGAGCCAGCCAATGCCACAAGATGATATCTCAGTAGTCCCAGAAGTCCTCTGTTGTGGGAAAAAGAAGGGAAGATTACTCTCAGAAGTTCACCCTGTGTTGGCAGAATACCCAAGAAAACTTGGAGTGAGTTTGCAAAATATAAAAATGCTGCTTCTAGGAGTAATGTAGGCAGCAGCCATAAAAGCTAGCTGTCATTTCAAAAGGCTAAATGAAACCTGATGGCCCATACTGCAGAACCCAGTACAATGGCCACCATGGGACTTGGAATTAGGAAACCTGCATTCATTCCTGATCATGTAATGCATTTTCTGTATGATACTGGAAGATCCTCATAGCCATCTGCCTTCATTCCTCTCAATAATACAGGAAAATCACTTCTTTCCCCCAAGGTCATGATCTTTTACATGTTAAACATTGAGAGATTGGGTGGTCTCTTGCTGTGCCTCCACCAGCTTGTTCAGTGGCAGATGCTTTGCTTTCTGTTTGGGCTTCACTTATAGCCATGTGGCTACTGAGGACAACTAACATCTTGCAGAATTGCCCCTCACGGCTAATACTCTGTCAAGGTGCAAGGATCTTGTCTCACTGGTGTCTGGACAAAATTTTTTGCAGCAGTGTTATAGCAGAGAGTCAGTGGCACAGATGTGGGGATGGAAGGGGGAGCCGTACTGATGGGACATAAAGATGAAGCTCCTGAGCCCTCCCAGAAGGATGCTGAAGGGACGTGGCTAGTTGAGAGTTTGTGCCCACTGTCACCTCTGGCATTAGTAGCCATCCCAGGGACTCACAGTCAGTAAAGTCCTAACTGCAGGCAGGGCAGGTAGCAGGGAGAATCCCTGAATGAGATGGTGAAGCAGATTTTTTACACATCACCCCCGAAATCTCGACTGTGATCAGCCCTCAGCTGCCATGAGTGCAGGGTGGCAAGTGTAGCTGAGACAGAGAGCTGAGAGGCAAGAACAATGGCTGTGGGCTCTCCCAACTTGTTCCTGGTCATCTTAAAGATTGTGTGTGCAAGGGAAAAGACAAGAATTGCTAGCATGCAGCAGGGATGCAAAGCTCTAACCAGCACCTAGAGGGATGGGAAGTGTCATGGGGTGGTCTGGACCTGATCTAGCCTTGCTTGCACCAGCAAGTTTCCTACCACCAGCTATAGGCCAATATCACAGACATGTGACACGCAGACACAGCACTCAAACACCTAAGCCAGTTTTACCTCACACCTTTCATTATTCTGGGAGGTGTTTCCATAGAGTTTCTAATTTCAGTGTATTAGTCCCCTGTTTCACTGCAACTGAGTTCTGACTGTGACTTCAACATCATTTAACAGCCAAGGAAATGAAGTGAGAGAAGCCTGAACTGACAGCAGGCTGGGATAGCAGGGACACCATCATGTGGCCCTAAGCAGACAAAAGTCCACAGAGGGCACACTAAATCAGAAAAGCTGTGATTACTTTTTTTTTCCCCTCCAGTGAAAGCTGGGAGATAACTTGCAAAGCTTTGCTCATGAGCAGAGATGACAGAGAGAGTGTCCAGTGGATACAGCCTTTGTATCTTCTCAGCAGTTCCCTGGAGCATGAAACTGCTCTCTCCAGGCTGAAGCCGTCAGGAAGGGCATCTTACACTTGCCATTTTTGATGAGAGGATTTAAGCACCATCCAGCAGAATATCTAACTCTAAACCCACTAGCAATCAATTGGTTTTGGTGCTCTGAAATTGTTGTGCTAAACCAAGAAAGATGGATAAAATGATAGGACATCAGCAACAGCATTGGGTGGTTAAGCCAGATATATGGAATCTCTCTCTCTCTGTGGCATAATCCTAGCACATACCTTCCTCTTTGGCCCACATCAATTTAATTTTAAGGCCCAATAATATGGATCAGTGACAGAGCTATTCCCTCACAGAGGGTCAAAAGCACTTTTCACATACTCTCATACATTTTTTTTAACACAGTAATAAGCTGGGTTTTTACTTCTCAAGAAAAAGGCAAGTTGCTCTGGTTATTATCCTCATCTAGTATTTTTCTTCATGTGAAGCTGCAAATGAGAAAAGTATCTACATATTCTCTGAGTTCCTAAACCCAAAGCATTCAGTAAGAAATAAGCCACTAGTGACCCACCATTCCTTTGTATCCAGAACAGTTTCCAGCTGAAACCCTGACAACAATGGAGTGATTCAAAACTCACAGATGTTATATGAAGATTTTCTCAGAACATCTAGTCAGATGGATTTCACAAGTGCACTCTGTTTGCCATCAGACAAATATGACATATACTAGATTCACCTTTACCCATAAACCACTCAAATGAGGTTTCATCAAAGACAGTATGCTTTTCATCATGCTTTTTACTGGCAACAGAGCTGTGCCAGACGCACTTTCTGCTAAGTCTTTTTCTTGTAAATACCCACAGGCTTGTTGCTCATCCTCCCTCACTCAGAACCTGGCGGGCATGCAGGAAGGGGAATGACAGTTCTGCACAGCTGTTGGTTCTAGACATTGGTGATCCTTTCTTATAGTGAACTAGGGAATAGAAACAGCTTACTTCCCCCATATTTTTGGAGCACAGCCTTAATTGCAAATGTGATGTCCTTCAGTGTAATCAGTTATTCCTGTGTCCTGAGCTCTCCTAAGTGCCTGATTGACCTTCACCATCTCTCTAGCTCTTTGTCCCTTCTGGCAAGAGATAAGATAAAACCTGTCAATGTGCTGGAGAGCTCTAACAGACCTTTCCTGTGTGCATTACATTGCAGTTGTTCCCTGACATTGTGTTGCCCACTTGTCCAACCTTGGCTCTGATTGATGGAAGCTAGAAGAAGTTGTTCAAACAGATATGGCAGCCCTGTGACACGGGAAGAGACAGGGTCAGCTTAGGCTTACCAGTGTAAGAAATGAAGGATGAAGCAGTCACCCCCTGCATCTTTACTGAATATGTAAGGAACTGTTTCATGCCTTTTCCCCCATCCCTTGGCTGCTGGGGAACAGACATAATGGGACCTGTCAGAGTTGTCTTCCCTTTCCCCTTCATGCTCCTCTGAGCCTCATCTCATCTGCCCTCCCTGCTCTTTCCTGCTCTTGCCCTTCTCAAGCCTCCCCCTTAGCTTTTTTATAATTAAGATACAAAACCCCATCTCTTTTCACACTGATCATGGTACTGCAATGGTATTTGCAAATTCATTTTATGTCTCCTCTGCTTCCTTTTTCAACCACTTTTATTGCATTGCCTCTCTCAAGATAGTTCTTCAGGTCAAGGGCTGCCCCATGGTTCAGTCCTGTGCAACTCCTTGCCAGGTATTGCTCCAGCTCTGCTTGGCCACAGCACATGGCCACAGCAGAAAAGAGAAACCCCACATGCATCCCAATCCACTGTAAAGCTCCATAAGCTTCACTTTGCAGACTGAAGTCTACTACTGGCAATGGACTTTGTCCCCCAGCAGGGTAGTAAAGCAAGCTGTTTGTGGCGTGCCTTGTGACTGCTTGGCAGGAGCCTTTTCTTCCCGCTGCCAATTGATGATGGGGTTAGGTGTTCATTCTCAGGACCATCTGATGAGTACCTGTTCACAACACAGCAATCAAACCAAACTCCAAAGAGCAGTACAGTTGCTGGATTCCTGGAAGCAGCTATAGGAAAACATCTTTTTATTGGTTCACCTATAAGCTGAAGTGACTGGCCTATGCAGTGCAATAAGGAAGGAGATAGATCTGGTGGGGTGTGTTGAGGTGACTGGATCCTTGCAGTCAAGAGTTGGGCAGCTGACTGAAGAAGTCCAGCAGGGTAGGGTAGGCACAGGGTCGGAAGACCCTGACAGCGGTGAGGGGAAGGAAGAAGTGGCTTTATGCAGCTGAGCAGCTGTTCTCTCTGCTGTTTCCCGAGTCTTTTAGAAGATCCTTAAAGTTTGAAGTGGAAACAGTATTACAGGATTGGGCAGCCACTATCCAATTTTCTCCTGGCTCTCTTGCACACCATCCACAGCTGGTGGGATGAGGCTTCCCTGACCCAGCAGCTACGTTGATACAAAGTCTTCTGTCTGACAGGGAGTGGACAGAAGGAGGGAGCGAGCTGCTGGCTATGTCACTGCTGTCCGAGGTTTTCACTTTGGGAAAGTTGGCCGCTATGTGCCTGCACTGTGGGTGAAGGAGGCCTCTTGTTCCTGCTCTGGCTGCCAAGTCACAAACTGCTCCCTCAGTTCTCCAGAAGTGCCCAAGACATGAAAGGTGCCAGCAATAAGATTGAAACATTGGAAAATGTTTAGACCCTCCTTAGGGCTTCTCAACAGCACAGGTGAAACCGAGTCTTTCCATCTGAGGGCTGAGCAGTCAGGGCCACTCCAGCCATGGTACAAGGGGAAGGATGGAGCTGGAAAGGGAGGATGTGGGAGAGGATCCAAGTGTCCTAGAGTTTCACCCTTCAAGAGGCTAACCACATCCTTCTCAGCCCAACCTCTAAGTGGTGACAGCAGCAAGCCCAGCTCTACAGGACTGCAGCACAGGCAGAATAGCTGGTGGGGACATGGCTGTTTTGGTGCCCTGAGTCATCTTCATCCCAGAGCCTGTGGCTAGGAGCCAGCCAAGCAATACCTACCTCAGGCAAAAGCCTGGCCCAAGCAGGAGCAGCTGCTCCATCATTACCACTGTGCAGCTGGCTCCTGTGCTGGGATGCAGGATTTTACCATCTGTTTGGCCTGGGGGCAGCACAGGCAGCCGTGCTACTCACTGACACACTGCACAGCCTTTGGGGCCAGTGCTGCTGATTCATGGGGTGACATGGAGTCTGTGCCCAACCTTGCACAGTAGGTGCAATGAATGGGGCCAAGCGGGCAGGGCATGAACAGTGGGCTTGCAGTAATGAATTAGTTTCCCTGGTCTGCTGGCTTTTCTTCTCTTGCATCCAGCCTTTGGAAAATGCTGCAGTACAGTCACATTGGGAGCCACATGAGCACTGGGCTGTGGCCACCCTCCTGCTCCTGGGCTCTGACAGGCTGACACCTACTGTGAACTCCTCACCCAGTGCCCTTGGCACAGCTCCTGGCATCACATATCCCAGTTTTGCATAGTTGCAACTCCCACTGACTTGAATCAGAGTTTTGCTTGAGGGCCTAGAGCAATGGCACTGCTCAGGGCTGTTGCGCGATGAGAGTGACTCACTGCTCCCCACCTTTGTGTACAAAACAAGCAAGGCCTGAACTTGTCCCTGTTCCCATCCCCTTGCCTTGGTTTCCACCCAGCCAAAGCAAGCAGACCTGTGAGGGATGGCCATCCCTGGGAGGACCTGGTCAGCATGCATTTGCCAGGCTTCTCTTCCATCTGGGATGCAGCTGACACTAAAATAAAGAAAAAAAGCTCTTCTTCTAGTCATTTAAGTCCATTCTCCACTGTCAACTGCAGAGACAGCTGTGGGAGAAGCCAGGCTTTTCACCCATGTCTCATTTCCTAGAGATCTTGCCCCTCTCGCACCTGGATGACTCCCTGCCCTCTGGGCCTCCGCTGCTGGGGCACACAAGGGCTGTGGATGTCGCAGTCCATCTGTCTCCCTTCTCCCCTAAACAGCCTGTCGCAGCAGAATTCACTTGCCATCACCATGACTTAGCTATTTCCCTCTAGGGTCTGGTCAACATCAGATATGCACATGTGCAACATCCATTTAAATCCATAATAAATGTGCGCACACATTTTGTGTGGTGACTGGGCCCCTGACTCTCACAAAAATGTATTTTAAATGGGCTTGGAGGATTTGGGCCATCATTAAATTTCAAGGAACAAGGCCTACTCCTGCATTCCTATGCAGTTGGGACTTGGGGATGTGCATGTCGTGAAGGACTAAACTCACACCGTGCTTGCTGCATCCCCCTTCCCCGCCACCTCCCCAGGATGAAGAAACAGGACTCCAGCACTTTCCCGGTGGCGTAGACTTCCTGTTGCAATCCTCCCCTCCCTCTCTAGCACAGGGGAAATCTGCTTAGCCTTCACTTTCTCACACATGTTTCAGATGTGCAGGGGTGTGATTGTAAACAATGTCATCGGCTGTGCCAGAGCTGTCTGCTCCTGCCGTGCTCCCTTCCCAGCACCCCAGGGGTTCCCGTAACAGGGCGTAAAGCAAACAAAGCAAAACAGTAATCTGCTGTTCCAATGGCTTTTTTTTTTGTTTTTAGAAAATGTTAATTATAGGTTATGTGATTACCCTAGGTTTGGCTCCACTTACTCTTTATTAAGCACATCTGGTATTTAGTAACAGTGTAAGTAGCAGGAGTTTTTCTGGCTCGCAAATGAGATTATCCAATGTTGCCATGCAGTATGGAAACTCCTCAGGGAAGCCAGTGAACTGCGTGGAGATACAAGACTTTCTTGTCAGCTGGGCATCCAGCCAGAATAGCTAAAAAATGCGGATTGGCACAGAGCTGTTGCCACGCAAACACTTCTGGAAATTTCTATGTTTGGGCCTGCCAAATCCTTCCTATGTAACATGAGTTTCTGTCTTCATCAGCAGCCTGTCTGAAGCCCGAGCTCTCCTCTACACTTTAAAAAGGAAAAATAAAAAAATCCTCCAAGGCAATCTTTCAGTCCTGTTTCCAGCACGCCACTGCCAAGCTAACAATTTCACTGAATTAGGGGGAATTTCCTAAAACATTTCTTTGAGCTACATTGAGTGCAACATGTGGGAGACAACTGTGTTTCCTGGAGAAGAAAGGAGAGCTGTCTCACTCTTGGAGACTGCCTAATGTCTAGCAGGAGAAAAACAACCAGCCATGACAAGAAAATGTTTTTTAAAACTTGGCTCAAGAAGCAAGTTTTATTTATTTTGAATGCCTTTTCCAGTCTGGTCAATGTAGTTATGAAGAGAGGGTTGGTGGAGGAAAGCTGGTGTTTTTGTTAGGGCCCAGGGCTTGGAGTCAGGAGGTCTGGGCTCTATTTCTGGCTCCACCGTAGTCTTCCTGTGGGACTTGGGTGAAGACCTTGGAGGTGAGTTGTTCCAGTCTCTGAGCTTCTCCTTGAGTTTAATGGCAGTATTGTTTGCTCGTTTCATACGTGTTTGTGTGAACTCAGGCTCTACGGCCAGAATTATTAATCCTCTGCATTTCTTAAGGAAAGAACTGGGAAGGATATGAAGCAGAAAAGCAAATGTTCATTTGTTGCTTGACCGTGCTTGGCTGCTGCTGTTGCAAGACTCTGGCCCTTGGATCTTTAAACTTGGCTGCTCTGTGTCTAGGGATCTTTGTGGGTGTTCCTGACAAACCTCTGTCAATTTTGTCTCTCCAACTCCTAACAATAGGACACATACATTTATATTGCAACTTTGTTGACTTAATGATGGTGCCCTTGGGAAGGAGTTGGTCCATGTAGTTTCTAGACTTTTTCACTGTGAAGAAGCATTTAGTCTGAAGGTTGGCCATGGGCAGAGGGGATTCATCACAGCAACTTAAAAGCACATTGTGCACAACTTCTGTGTGGCCAGTGACTGGTTCTAGCACTCGGGTTGCGCACAGCTGTCCTTTCTGTGGATCAGCTCGCAGCGTGACAGGGAACTGCCTGGGTAAAGCTCATGAAGGGAGTGTAAAAGCACCCTACCAGGCACTGCTGGCTGCTGCCCGGTGGCTCAGCTGTCCTCTGCCGTGAACTTCTGATGCAACTTCCAGCCACAGGAAAGAACATCTCATCCAATGAGCTGACTCAGCTCCAAGCTGCATACCAACATAAGTGGAAGAGGGGATCTGGCTCTGCTACTGCATGCTTTCAACCACAGCAACCAACCCCACTTCCAAGAGGGGCAAGGGAAGAGGCAACCAGCAGCCCTTCATCTGTGCAGCACTGATGACATTCCTTGGGAAAGTGGGAAAGGATTAGTAACAATGACAAAACAGGCATAGCTATCCAAAGGACAATCAGATAAGATTTGGATTTTCCTGTCTGCTAACCCACCCTTTGATAAGCTAAACTAAGAACCTCTCTATGGGTTAACTTGTGCACAAGCAGAGTTTCTTTCAGTCCAGTCTTGCTTTTGCAAACATCACTCCAATGGCTGTGGCTCCTGTGGCTGTAGTGGCATCCATGGCTTGTGAAAGACATTTTGCCAAGTAACTAATGGGTAAGGATACAGAAAGTTTGCAGGGCAGTGAGGTGCAAGGGAACTAGAATAACCCACAGTGTAAGGAGGGCAAGAACTGCAAAAATGGGGAATGAAGTGTAAGATTCAAGGAGAGAGACCTTAATTTCCTTAGGAAGGCAAAGATTAAAACATCAGACAGGGATGACTGAGGTGGAGAGAAGAGCAAGAGTCTGTCTATGTACAAAGAGACAGAACAAAATAACAGGTGAATGGTGGCCAGGGATAAATGGGAATGACCAGAGAAAAAAGGAGAGAAGTAGGCAAAACCTCTGTGTAAAAAAAATCAGTGTCATGATGAACAAGAACAGAAAAGAAGCTTTTAGAAGAGGGAACGCAAACAAAGACAGGACAGAATGACATGGAGAAAACAGAAGAAAACAGAGGTAGAAGGAGGTAAAATAACACAGAGACATGGAAGAAAGCAGGTGAAACAAAGTGACTCACATTGTTCTTAGGTTAATGAAGTTCCTTTTTACTAATTCAGTATTGTGTTGCAATGTCCCAGGAGGCTTTTTTTTCTGTGGCTCTTTTGACCACTTATGGCTAATTATTCTGGGTTCCATGACTAAGTAATTAGAAGAAAAGGAAAAGAGCTTGAAAGTCACCCGGATGTGTCATAAGGCTTTGTCTGAAGAAGTGCTCCCTTCAGAGGGAATTGTTTTTAGAAAATGGCTGGGATGCTGACATCCCTAGTGTGCATGTGGCTGGCCTCTATGTCGCCTGGGTAAGCTGTAGGGGCTGAAAGATTTCTGAGCCCTCCCCACCCACTTTGTTACAAATGACTCTGTTCTGCTTGGGAGGGATGATGAGGAAGAGAGGATCCTAGCAGAATCCTCTTGCCAGCGTGTCTCAAAGCTGGCTCTGATCCTGCAGGACTTGACCAATATTTGTTGAAAGTGGAGCAACTCGGAGTGCAGGGTGGCTTGGTCCTACACCCCACTCAATGGGGTAAGAAAAGCAGGAGTGGATAGTACATTTCTCTTCTGATCTAATGCTCCTTTTCTTTATATGCTTTGCTTATATTAACTTGGTACCTTTTGTTTACTTATTGAAGCGAGACACAAGCATTTTACATTCAGGAGGCAGATAGACCTGACAATTGCTGCATCACTAAGAAACCTGAAGCCCAGGAGTAAACATCAAAGGAGAGCCTTTTCTCTAGAATTATATCACTTCTGTTATGCATATGGTAATTAAACAACACCTTAAAGAGGCAGAACATCTTAGTTAATATAAGCAAGGCATGTAACTGCACTGTATGTCTTAAATCATAGTTTCATGTGATAGAAAATCTGGCATAAAAAGCATCCTGTGTTGGACCAGGACATTGCAGCCATGTGCTGCCAAGCGCTGAACAAGTACAAACTTACTATGCTGGTTCAGATATGTTTGACAAATTCTGGCAGACACTGTACCAAATCAGGTAACGTCTGTCCTGCAGTCAGCATAAAACTGGCATAAACACTGCATCGTGTGCTCTGACTAGTTCAACAGAAACATAATGGTGTGCTTATGCCAGATCTGGATCCAGTACACACAGGAGGTGCTCCTGCAGTGCCAAAATCTCATATTAATGAAGCTGGAAGCAGAGCCATGTGCATTAGCTGCATGCTTTAAATTCTTAGGAGTGGCAGCAGTTCATGGCAGGGGGCTTTTCCAGAACAATCATAAAAGGACTTTTTTTTTCTGGGGTGACAAAACTACTGCCTTTATTTCCAATAATCTTAGAATTTGCAAATACTGAATTTGTCCTTTTGTTTGCTGCATTCATTTATTGCAAATTGTAGTCTCAGTGCAGCTTGTGTTAAGATGACCGTCATGCAGTTATGCCAGTCTGTTTAAAGATGCTGACCAAGCATAACGTTGAATTCATTGCCATGAAAGTAATTTGCCATACCACAACTGTCACTTAAAATCAAAAATTTAAATCATTTGAGACTGAAGGAAATAATTTGGTCAATTAAAATGCTCCCCTTGGTTTGTCTTAATGTACATAGCCTAGCAATGTGTTGGAATGGCCCTCAGTATTTTCTTGTCAAAGTTTCATGAACAAATTGGAGAAAAGCTTGGAGTGATTTCTCTACCTGTGGGGAAAATCACAGACTCTCAGCATTATGCTTCACCACTCCTGCTAAAGATGATTTATTCCTGGGGCTCATAAAACATTCTTGAAAGAGTAAAATTTTTGCCTTGTGACTTCAGCATATTGCACCAAGTGTTGGACGCTTTCAAAACAATTTCCTGAGAGGATGTGAAAGGTAGATTGGGATCCAAGGGGACACATTTTTCTCCTTTCCTTTCATATTCCCAAGGTGCCTTCCCACTTCTGTAGGAAATGCAGTGCAGAACACTAATCTTCGTTGACTAAAAGGAACATTTCTTCTCATTTCAAAGAGGAAAGCAAGTCTCAAAAATTGAGGCTAAACCTGGTAACTCTAATAACGCTTGGCACTTACATGCAGGTTTTCATCTTCTAGCCACTTTACATTAAGTAATGAATCCTCAGGACTTCCCTGTGGAGTAGGTAGCTGAGTATTATTAGCCCCCTTCTGCAAATGGGAAAACCGAGATGGTGATGTTAAGTATCTTGCCCAAAGCCACCAAGGGATTCTGTTGTAGAGTCAGGATCAGAGTTTAGGAGTTTGTGCTTTCAATTCCCGTATCTATTGTGTCACTTAAGTACAGAGCCATAATTGAATATTGTAATAACCCAGGGGTGAAGTGATTCCAGCTACTTCAGATCTGATCATGGCTCCTCTGATGGTCAGAGACTCAGGGGTGCAGTTGCACGCAGCTGGACAGAGCATGAACGCCTAATTGGTTGGATAAAGAAGTGTCATTCTCTTTGGCCTCCTCAAACACACCATTGGGCAATGTTCACCAGGTCAGGTCTCAGCTCAGCTCTTCAGCAAGCTGTGCCTTCACTTTAAGGCATAAGGCCAAATGTTTGTCTTGATGGGTGTCTTACCACTTAAGAAATGCATCTTCAGAGACAGAGGCTCCTGTTAAGACCAAGGTTATGGTTCCTCTACTTTTGTGTGAAGCTTGTTATGATAGAACAGGCAAGTCCCTCTCTAGCTAATTCATGCTTGTGCAGGAGTGTGAAAAGAAACCCAGACCCCTGTGCTCTGGGCTAAAGCATATTCTTCACTACCTCCAGGAATAGGCCTTTTATATTGTGTGGTCCTGACATTACACATTTGGAGGAGCCTGGCTGTTCATCCAGCACAATATGTGGGTATGGATACAGCCCTCCTCTGAGGGATGCAGGCTGAAGGACCAGGCAGCCTACTCAGATCATGACCACATCACCTAATTGGGAGCACAAGTCCTGTTTTTCACAGGGCTATGACAAGGGCTCACAGGTCTCAGCCTTGCCCCCTGACTCCAGCTCTGCATGTAGATAATATATTATCCCAGGTGGGAACTGGAGCCTATTTGGTACCTGAGAGGGCTTTCATTTTAGAAGGGAATCAGAGGGCTTGGAACTGGAGACAGACCCACACCCCAAGTTTATTTTGTTTATGCACAGGAAAAATGTGGAAATCCCCAGTTGCTGCTGGCCTGGATAAGGATGATTCTTGCACTAAAAACACAGGACCATATTTGCTCTGAGAATGAAAAGATGACATTTTCTCATTCCTGTGAATTTTGTCTAATGACTTTGCCTTGAAAACCACCTAGTTTTACTAATTGGTCACTAGGGATTATGAACATCAGCCTTGAATTAACATTTTAAAACAAAATACTACAATGATCTTTTTGGAGTTCTCTGACTAATTCTAGGAGTACTGCAATGAAGCATAGGGTGTTTAGAGTCAGAAAGATTGTGTGATAATGCCTGACTCACATTAATTAGATTGTCAGACTACTGGACCCCACCACAAGTATGAGAAAAGCTGAGAAAGCAATAAACCTTGCAGGGCACTGACACTAACTGATACGTATCTTGTACTTTAAAATAAAAGAATACCAACTCCACCTAGACCAGAGTATTACTTTGTCTGGAGTCTTCTCACTGAGGTTTGTGTCCACTGGAGAGGCAAGCGCTCCACTCAGCAGTGCTGGACCCTGAAAAGCTCTGCTGAGCTGCATGCAGATGCCAAGTAGGTCCCATGGCCAAGTCCTCCATGCATGACCTCTGCTGATTTCCTCACATGGTCAGCATGCAAACCATTTGCCACAAAGGAGGTTCTCCACATTGCATTTGCTGGCAGAAAGATTTTTGCTAAACATTAATGTTTCCAACTGTGCAAAGTTTTTATAAAGCACAAAACATGTCTGTCAGAGAAGAGTATGCTTTTAATATAATGTAGCTGGAACATGTGGAAAAAATAATGGAAACTGTTCTCCATTCAGAATTCAAGCACAACAAACTGTAATTATATCAACATTTTTAGAACAAGTTTTTTCTTAAGCATTTCATTAAATATTAAGGAAACATAAACACATATGCTGAAAATTGTGCTAGTGTCCTATAGATTGCATAGAAAGGACTTAGATTTTCCTGTCACATTGGGATTGCATCATAATTCCATGAGGTCATCTTTGTCAAAGAGGAAGACTGGGCTTACAGTTCCCTCTCTGCTACATGTATATGTGCCTCAAAGGGAGGGCATGTCTGGAGCACTGAAATGTATACAGTGTGCTAAAATGTATCTTTGCTTAAGCTGTTTGCCTCTTCCTTACTTTTTATTTTGAAAAGGAAATGTACTGTCTCCTCTGTTACATGCAAGCAAACTCAGCTAAATCCTTTGATGGAGAAGGGAGCTCTTTGGTAATCAAATGTTTCACCTCTTCACAAATCAGAGAGAGGGTAATGTAATTATATTAACGGTCTCAACTGGTCTGTTTTATGAGGCTGTTGCAACAAGACCATCCATTCACTTAGAGTGTATTTTGAGAACTAAAGGCAGAGGAGCCGATGTCAGGCCAGGGAGCACTGTGCACCATAGCTGGATAGGTGGATTGAAGGGGGCTGTGGCTTCTGGGGACCAAAGGTATAGAAATAAAGGGAGAAGCTACGAAGTCAAATGCTGTCCTCTTCCTGCTTTTGTCTCACCACATCTGCCCTGGCCTTTTTATCACCTCCTGCCTCAGTCTTCCTTCCATGTTTTTCTCCTTGAGCCTTTCTGCCTGTTGGATGGATACAGAAACCTTCCTTGCAGACAAAGCCCCCCCCATCTCTCCAACAGTCAGCCCTGCCTGAAGACACTGGTCCTCTGGCCAGGACCGTGTTGGTGGGTAACAAGAGCAGAGGAAGGAGGGATGGCCACAAACAGCATCTTTCTCTGGCAGCTCCTGGCAAAGGAAATGCAAGGGAACATCTGATGAATGTGTGTGTTTGCAGCCGGGTGCCGGTGACCATCTCAGGGGAGCTTCATGGTCCTTGAGTACATATGGGCTAAAATTAACAAACCCCTATTTCTTTCCTTTTTACTACAATGAAAGGTAGGGGCAGTCACTCAGTCCAGTCAACACCAGCTGCTGTAGAAAGGTTGCCTTGAGTGTGGCCTGGAGAAAGATGTGGTTGTCAGTATTGCCTTTTTAATCTCCACAGGCCATGTAACTGGATTTTCCCAAATACCAACCCAGCTCTTGGGCTGTTCTGTGTCTTGGAAACCCATGATGTGATTAGTATTCTTCCCATATCTGCCAGGATTTAACCTAAGGACCAATAATATTACTGGAATACCAGCTTCTATTTTAAAGTAGTGTTTTCCTAAATTGTCCCTTAAATATACTCTGATAAAGGAGGAATAGAAGGAAACAATGTATCGGCCTGCATAAATCCTTATCACACTTGGTGCTGGATAAGGCTGGAATTCATCTACTTTGTTACATGCACAGTTTATCTTAAAGTTTTATCTGGGGCAAGAACACAGTTTGGAACTGTCACAGTTAGGACAGCAGTATCCTGTGAAATAAACTGCCATGAGGTTATCCTTACAGGAAATAGAGTGATGATGCAGGAAACTGCACTATCAGCAGCAAACCAGTGCTCTAGCTGTTTGAGGGTGTAGTCAAGAAGTTGAAAGGCTTTTCATGGCAGATGGTACAAAGCCAGGACTGTATTAACTGGAGGTTACTCAGGATTTCAAAGTCCTTCTTTTATAAGGAAGCCAAATTGCTACTCAGATAATTACACGGTCATCCAGGATCCCTGGATTCCTTTCCTGGTCATTTCTTGTCTTAAGCTACTGGTGTTGGTGACCACTATGAAGGAATTGACACACCGACTGTGGGGCTGGCAGGTTTTGACTGCTAGTGACCCACTGTGAGTCTGTCACTCTGACTTGGAGCTGCTTACCCTGTAGAGGTGTTCTGAGAGGCTTTGTTAATCCCCACAGAGCCATCTGGTACTCACAGAACTACAAAATGTTGACATTATTAGAGAAATGCTCGTTTTATTCCATGCTATGACTGATTGCGCATTTTATTTTCCAGTCCCATTTTGCTTGTTTTCTTCTGCCAGTACATCCCTTAATAAAGGAATTGGAAGGCTCTTCTTGCACATGATGAAGAGCCAGCCCTTTCTCAATGTGTGGCCCTCGCCTGGACTTGCCATTATTGAGGTGTAGATGGGTTTATGTACAAGCTTGCACACACACGTGCATGCTTGCAAAAGCACAAGCTGGGTGAGCTCCAGGCTAGCCATTAGATTTCCCCTGCTATTACTCTACTGTAGATATTCCTAGTAGATTAGAGCAGAATTTTTTTTATGTGCTCTTCTATAAAAAGTGTGCTATATTGATTGCAGCACAGTGAGCTGCTGTGGTTGATATCTAAGTGCTAACCCAGATAGGGATTAGCATTACATCAGCCATCAGGCGAGGGAACCTGGCGAGCTGCCAGCCTGTAAAAATGGAAGACATTTGCGTCACTGTTCCCTTGGTAATGCTTCTTGGAGCCGTGTCAGCTGTCCCCCGAGGTTGTTTCCTTAATATGTCAACAGACATTCCTGAATCTTTAATGCTGAATAGCTCTTTTTCCTCTTCCAGAAACACTTAGGTGACAGCGTAGCTAGTGTCTCCCGCTGCCCTATGTATTAAAAAATGATATACCTACATAGATGGAGCTTATTACCTTTTGGGGGATGGTCACAGCAGTTGCAGGCAGATCTGGGTGAAGCACAAAGCCCATCTGCAGCGTGCTTGCTGTTTGTATGCACTGAGGAAGCAGCAGCCCTGTTCAAAGCCACTCCTTCTCTGCCTCTGAAGTATCCCACTGAAGGGAATGGAAAGCATCTGTGTTAGATCAGTTGCTGGAATTTGCTAACATTTGGGAGAAACTATCTGACCTTGCTTGAGGAATTCCAGTTCTTTACAATAACTTCAGCTTAATGCCCCAAAGCTGTAGGACTGGATGTGCAGTGACCTCTAGCTTCCGGAAAACATTTGTTAGTGCCAATTGTGAGAAATGGTCAGAGGTTTTATCCAATGACATTTTCACCTTTCTGCTTCTCTGTGCAGCCAGCTGATATTTTCAACTTGAACAATTAAAATTCAAGAGAGATACACTTAACAAAATTTGAGCATGTGCCCTTTCAGCTGAAAGTAAACATCTGCTATCAAAAAGACCTTTTGTTCTTAGGTGACAGTTTTAAGTTTGCTGTAGTAATTAATCACAGACTTGAAATTTAATAGTTCGAGAAGAGCAAGCAAAGAAGTTATTCTAAGAAATCACTTTGTGAGTAACTTAATTTTGGTCAAGGAGCATTACAAATCGCTCGTGATAATTTATCACTGTCATACTCATTTCACACAACCCACTGACGGAGCAGAAAGGCACTCTGCCAGTCAAAATTCAGTTCTGCCGAGGGGACTGGGGGCTCTGTTATTTTGCAGTCTTTATCCAGTACTGAGGGACTTCCAGATTCCTTGCTTGAGGAATTTGACCCCAGCGCTGGAATTTGCCTCCCGCGTAGCACCCCACGGCGAGCTGTTTCCTTAAGCGGCCATGGGCAGGGAGGCAGCGGGGAGGGAGGGAGGTGCTCGCTGGACTCCGAGCAGGGACGGGCGGTCCCTGCCTGCAGCTGGGCCAGCGTTGCAGGGCAGGAAAGAGCTTCACAAGAACCCTCTTCTGACAACGAGCATTACCAGCGAGGAAACCACCGAGCCCTTCAGGTGAAACATTTGCACATGCCCTTGTGCACACACTTGCGAGGGAGCTGGTGCTCCCGCCTAAGCCCGATTCCTGTTTGCCCTTGCACTCTCACCTGCCTGGTCTCCAGCTCTCATGGCCAAGCTTTACCCTTGTCGGACAGGTGACCAGTGACTCAGTTCAGTGGGAGAACACAGAGTACCCACTACAGCGGCAGCCCTAGGGTGGATTAACCATGTGTTCCGCTGTCTCTGACTTCTGGCAGAACTGGCTTTCCCCTGAGTCTCCTGACACCTGAATCCCACATAGAGATACCCATTGCTCAGCTGCTTGGTCTGCACCTCAGCTTCCCCAGAGTCTGGTGCTCACTGAGATCAGACGTAGATAGTCATGGGGGTTTGTTCTACCTTTAACTTTATGCTGCTGCTTTGCAGCACAGGCTGGAAGAAGAAGGTAGGAAAAATAAGGCTCATGAGGGTAATCCAAACCTGGCACAGAGCCATGTGCTAGAGGCAGGTGTAGAGTACCAGTATCCAAACCTAGGGATGTCTGGCTGTAGGTTACCAGCCTGGCAAGAGACAGTAGCAAGGCCCCAGCTGAGCAGCTGGGCTTGACATAGATGCCAGAAGCAGGACTGATCCCAGCTGTAGCTGCTTTTGCCTCTTGGCTGCTGCAGAGACCAGCACAGGGCTGTGGTTGCCTTCTTGAGAGAGATTGCCTCTGTGCTGTAGGTCTCCCTGAGGGATAAGAAGCCCCCACAGCAGGACCAGCAGTGTGGGCAGGGCAAGGAGAATTTAAAAAGTTCTTTCTCTGAGACAGAGGTTGTAATTCATCCTTCCGAAGATTGCCTCCTTCCCTCCATTTATCTACTATGGACCCCAGATTTCTCACCAAGTGAGATGAGCCCCAAATCTTCCTTCAAACCCTGACCCTTCCCTACTTTCAGCCCTGTGGCTCCTCTCTGTCTATTGCTATCAAGCATTTCTATATATAACACAAGACTCCTGTCTGCTGCAAAGGGCGTTTTCCAAGGTAAAGTTAAATACATGGTAAAACCTTCAGAAATAGAGCGTTGAAAACACAACTGCTCTATCCTGACTGCTTGTGTCATTATTTAAAAAGATTGTCAAATGAAGGTCAGCTCTTGAACAGGTTTGAATTTTTATGGTGCCTGAACTGTCTCCTAGTCCCAGAAAGCTTCAAGTTGAGATCTTTTGTACCACTCAGAGCTAGGCTTTGAAAATCCCAGTGATATCTGAATCCCTAAAATTTCTGTCACTCAAGAGTACTGCTTTACCAAGTAGTTGCAGCTGAAGGAGGTGGGTGCCAGCTTGCCCTTGAGCTCAGCACTTTTTATCAGCTTTCCAATAGTGCTTCCTCCCTGCCTCTGCAGTTCAGCACTCCCTGCCTATGCACCCAAAGAAGGCAGTGGGAACCTCACCACTGACCTCAGTGAACATAGAATTATCCTCACAACACTGATGACAATCTACAAAGCCCCATGTAAGTTCCACGTTTTATGTCTTCTTTCCATGTGTGATGCCAGCATGAAAGGCTTCAGAGGGTATGCTGACCAGCTTTTGAATCTGACTGAAGCAAGCAGCCCTCAAGAGATTGGCACAGATTTGACACATCACATTCTTTCATGTGATCTAAGCATGCCGACGTAACAGGAGTAGTTTTGATCCATGATATTCTGAAACTTCTCACTGAAACTGGTCGCTGGAGGACGAGGCAATATCCCTGTCTCTGTGCTGCAGCAATATTCCATTAAATTAGCCCTGGATGCAGTCTGGCAAGCTAATGTACATCCATACCAATTTGCTAGGCTGTCTGCAGGTACTCCCCTGGGGACTGGATCCTACAGTGATTTACTGTTAATCATCATTTCCCCATGACTTTGTGCTTTTTAAGCCAAATGCTCAATATTCTGGGCAGGTGTCATATGGTGCAACTTCCTGCTGTGGTAAGCAGAGAAAGTCAGCCAAAGCCCTAGGAAATACCGAGTTAAGAAGGTGTGGCTTTCTGATGGTTAGTGCAGGTCCTCAGTTTGCAATCTGAAGGACATTGTTGCCTTGCCTTTACTTGTCTTCCTCTGTCATAGAAAAGAAAGTGATAGCACTGGCGGTAGCTAGCGTATCTAAAGACCCAGCACTGAGCCTTTTGTTTTCAGAGTAGAGTTTGAAATGAGTCATCTACAGGTGAGTCAACTCTTAAGCTGCATGGAGAGGGTGACAGACACTATGGTAGCATGGGAGGAGCTATGCTAGGCCCATGAAGAAGGGTGTCACATGTCCTCTTGCGATGTCAGAATATTTAGAAACTCAGACCTGGGTTTTGGGATGGCTGGTCAGCCAAATGTTCCCATTAAAAAATGGCTTTCCTGCTAACTGTGTTTGTCCACCTGAAGAAGACATTCTGTATCCAGCTGTTTCTCCTAACACAGGAAAGCAGCCTGGTTCACCTCAGCCAGTCTGCTCTGCTCAGAGTGAAGTGCAGGGAAAATTCCATAAATATTAGGGAGCTTGGGTTAGAACAGTGTGTATAGAGACTTATTTGAGATTCCAGATGTTTTGAATTGTCTTTATAAAAATAAAACAATCTTTTAATACTTCATCCATGTTATAAAAATCTGTTTTGTTTGTTTTTATCTAAAACTCATGTTTGTCCTGGACATTTCGTGGATCTGTGCTAATGGATATCAACAGTGCTATGACTTGATATGTCAGTTGCAGAAACGCTGCTTGTCCTTCCATGCCCCTGACTTAGGAAATCTCTCATTGGAGACTTGGGCCAGGACAAGAAGCAAGTGACTGTTTCCTTGTGTTGCTGCAGAAGATGGGTATAGTGAGTGCTTGGAAGACCAAAGGGCAGACAGCCTTGCTGAATGGAAACACTAGTTATTTCTGACTAGTATGTGCCTCATGTGAGAAGTGTATGACTTATTTTTGGACACCTCTGATGGCAAGTGAGTGTTCTTGAGGGCATGGATGTGAACTGGACAAGAGGCAGAAAGATTTCTCTGAAAATGCCTTGATGGGTCAAGGAAACAGCGTCTGGGTAATGAATGTTATCCCAAGCAAGGTAACATTCCTGACTGATTTCAGCAGAAAGCCACAGTATGTGCTGGGTATCATGTTCATGAGATGAGCTGGTTCTCAATGATATCTTCTAATGAGCTCATCCACAACAAATATAAGCAGCACATGGATGATGATAGGAATAAAAAAAGGTAAATAAGAATACTAGAAAAATGTGGGATGGATATAACTGAACCAGGGCTAAGCTTTGGTGGAATTCACTGGCTGTCCATGGCTATGGACTGAAATGGATAACTGCTGTAGGGAAACGGCAGTCCAGTGATTGCTGGTTGGCATGGCCATTCTCATGTAGGTGGAAGGCTGTGCCAGCAGACAATCTGTCACTTCCCTGAGCTCTGTGCACATTAGGTCTCCAGTGTTGTGAGTGCAGTAGGAGCCAGCCTTATACCTGCCTTCACAGGGCCCTATGAGGATGAATGAAGGCATTCTCTGAATGGATACTTCCTTTTCCTTTTTTTTGGGGGGGGGTGGTGGTGAAAAATTCAAAAGCTGCTGATAGTTAATAACTTTGTGTGTGTGCGTGTGTGTGTGTGTGTGTGTGTCAGAGAGAGAGCTTCCTGCTACAGTTGTCAACAGAAATGAGAATGTTCCCCAGCCCCCACCCTGGATTGAATATCTTTAATGGGAGCCCATCTTCTATGACAATAATGCTAATTCCTTCCATGCATGTTATTCCAGTTCTGGGGTGTCTCTCAATATAACAACACATTCCACAGTTATTTCCCCCATGATTTTTTGTAGCAAAGATTGCTGTTTGTATCCCCATGCTGGCTTTGGATATGTAGCAGATTTTGGAGTGGGACTTTGAGTGAACCATCTCCTTGGTTGTAGGCTATAGCATGGTTGAGTGACAGACAGAGGCAGGGTAATGATGGTCTTTGTGGAGGATGTTACCTGAAGCTGTGTCACAGCAGGTGCAGTGTAAGAGTCATCTGACCAAATGTAGGTGTCTGTATCTGCGTATTCATCTTGATTCCCTATAGTCAATGGAGGAAAATAAGCACTTCTCAAGTGTGATTCATCTTCGTCTAAAGGGGTTGTATAAAGTAAATCAGATGATTCACACTCCAGACATGCCTGTTTCTCTGCATTGAATATGAAAGGTGACTCACTCAGATGTAGATATCTAAAGCAGAGTGAGACAAATCCCACTCAAAACATCATGTTTGAAATGGCAGCTCAGGAAAACATGCAGAAATAATGTCCTCCTAGCTAAGCAGTGTTCAAAGTGCCTCATCCACCTTTTCTATATCTTTTCTCTACATCTGCCATTATGAGAAGTGTATATTTTGTAGAAGATATGCCACAAGATTTTTATTTGTTGACTTCTTCTTAGCAGGAGCATTAGGAGATTGGGAGGGTCTACAATGTGGAGGGCAGTAGAGAAGGTCTGTGGGTCTAACCCACTCAGGAAGTGTGGCGTAAGGTGGCAAGCATGGTCTGTAGGTCAAAGACTCAGTACTGTGGGAAAGCAGTATGTTGAACCTTCATGTTGCCATTGTGCATGTCTCTTGCATCTTACAGAGTGGGCCGAGGAGTGTAAAACACCAGTCAGACTGAAACAGCCTCCAATCTTTGTCCAGAATGAGGGAGAGGTTGTAGCTGAGAAAAGCAGTTTATAATAGCCTTCTGCTGTATTGTATTTTGTAGAAGAACTTCCCCCTGCAGACACTGAGCTGAATGCTGGTGATGCTGTCCTCCATGCTGACTTCTGTCCATCCATCCTCAGGGAATTCTTAAGCTCTGACTATGCTGAGTCAGTCAGTTCTTGGCTGCCCTGATAAATCCTCCTGTTGACAGTGTAAGCTATTGCAGTGAGCACAACAGGAATAATGAGGCCTGGAGTCAAATTAGTGAGGAGGCACTTTAGAGACATAAACAGGCTCCTTTTCTTGTTTTTGCCCAGGAATGTCATATGGGTATGTGCATTTTGGAGAGTTTTCTCCAAGTGGGAATTTCCATCTGGATGCAGCATTTTCAAGAGAGCAGTCAAGCCAGGGGCCTGCTGGCGTTGGATGGGGAAACATGATGGCTCATCAGTTTCCTTCATTGGACCAGTGCCACCATGGCTGCTCACCAGCCGCTGGATGGAGGGTGACATCTGCTCAAGGTGATCCCTAGGCAGGAAAGGGCATGCAGAAAACAGGCACAGTCAGACCAGATGTGCAGTGACACAGTTCGGGATAGAAGTGGGACAGCAATGTTGCAACCACATGAACTTTAAAGGGACCATGATCTCTGTGACAGTTACTCTTGTTCCAAGGGCAGGGGGGTGTTTCCTGCAGCTGAAAACATCAAATAATTCAAGGAGAAAAAAAAGTGATTTGTGGAAGCAAGACACTCAGAGATAGATTTTTAAAGTCTTTGTAATATTACACTTCCAAAATTGCCAGGCATTAGTGGTGAGTCTCTCATTTGCTTCCAAATATGCTGACTGTCAGAGCACGATGCCAGGCTCTGTGTTGGCTGAGGCTGGAAAGGATGATTTTGGATGCCTTGTACAATTTAACTATGCAGTGAGATGACTTAACTGTCTGCAGACCTTTGCTGGTGTATTTTATTGAGCATTACTTGAAGCCAGGGATGTTGTGAAGGGACCTTCATTAACACCTAAAAACAAAATGTTTGCATTTGAGTTTGAGGTCTGATGCTTAACATCTGAGGGCTATACTGCAGAGCTGCCAGGTGAGAGGCAGTGGGGCTCCAGAGGTTAACAGGGTGCCAGGGTTCGAGGCCAGCAGCCTAGTTACACAAAGGATCAGAGCAATGGCTCTTGCCTCAGCGCCAGGTCCCCAAGAGGCTGAGAGCTGGAATACTGGAAAAACCGGACTGATCCCTTCTCTTTCCCAATCAATCCTGTGTAGCAATCAAAAAAAAATGAAAAAGGAAAAGCATGTGACTCTTAACTGCTGGCCTATGCTCCTTCACTAATTTTTCGGGTAGGGGCTTCCAGTGGTGTTGTAAGGCCCATACTTCTACCCCAAAGAACCACCAACCCTAACAACCCTGTCGATTCTAACTGCCTATGGCATATGGAAGAAAGAGCCAAAATTTTGGTGCACCTGTTCATCTCACGTATGGCAGCAGAGGTACAACACTTTGTGTTCCTTCTGTTCAACTAGAACAGTTCTTCAGGAAAATGCCCCCACAGCCTTCTAGTGACCTTAGAGACCTTCTTCTGCTTTGTTGGCAAGTTCACTTTAAATTTTTCCCCCATCGACGAGGTATGCCAGGTTAGGCTGAGAATAATGTTTCAGTGATTGGAGTTATGCAACTAATAAAGGGATTGGCATGATGTGGTATGAGGGAGTTTTCTCAAGACGTTTTTTTCATAACAGAACCACTGTATTTGTTGCTGCATTCCCTGTGGTATGGGGATATGGATCTGAAAGCCATCAGTGGGCAGTGAAAGTAATGCAGGTACATGAAATCTCTCACAAAGCCTGGGAGGAGCACATATGGGGGAGAGTATTTCATTGCACAAATTCCATTCTGGTGGAATGTGGCTTTTTTCCCCTGAAATTATTACCTCGTGATCAAGGCTTGTGCAAATGGAGGTTGACTGTATGTTTACTCAATGTAATGAACACAGATTACATTTTGGAACATCTTTCTATCCCTTGAGTAATGTTGACTTGTTCCCATTCCCTACCCTTTGGCTGTTACCTACTATTCAGTATTTCTTGTTTAATATAACAGGCTAATGGGTCATCTTCTAGTGTTACTTGACTCAGTAATGTGGTTAAAAGCCTGCAGAATATGTCAATACAAGCAGGACAAAAAAGGACAGCAGGATTAAACAGGATGGACTGGTTACTGAGACAGTCAAGTTCATCAGATAGCAAACTGCCCAGTTGCCTTCTAGTTCTTCTGTAAGAGGTGCTTTATTTGTTTCTTTTGATTAATCTTTAAGCTGCAGCCATAAAATCCCATTGCTTTGTTCAGAAGGTCTTTGGTTCAACTGTTGCTGGGTAAGATACGTGCTATTCATATGACTTTGAGTGTATGACTAAGTGTTTTCAGAAGTACAGACCAATTGGCGTGCCTTCATTTTTGACTTCTGTGCTTGAGCATCTTGAAAGACATTTCAGAAGATTGTCCCCAAACTGGTTGTCATAGGTTTTAATAAGAGGAGCAGTCACTTTATTCTTTGCGATTGCATTGTGACTTGACAAAACTAGGTCCTTAGTCTCCCTGTCTTCCTGACTTTTTCCATCTGTTCAGGTATATTTGCCCCTTCTGATGGAAGTCAGGAAAGTTTATTTGGTAATGGTTAGAGTACTAGGAAACCCAAATAAAAAAGTAGCACTAAACTGAAAAGTGTCGGCTGTCTTCAAATATCACTATGTTTTTTTCAGTGAAGAGCTTTAGAAAAGCCTCTCTGATTTTCAGCTGGAATTAAAATTCCATATGCAGTATATTAAGTGGCTAATTATGTCATTCATTTTACAGCCTTCCTCTGAATGACTTGATTGAAATGAATGGATTTTAATCTCGGAGGGTGGAGGGAAGGAAGGAATAAATGTTAAAAGGTTTGTTCTGTTTCAGCACTTGTATTTTGAAATGTAAGTTAGATATTTAAAACAAATATGGAACGTCTTTCCTGGAATCAAAAACTGGCCACTTTTGCAGTTTGATACCTTCTGGGGTGTGGTAATTGTATTTGAGATTGACAGGTAGTTTAAAAGGGCAATTCTCTTGTTCAAGGAAGCAACTAAAGGCAGCAGAGGAGAGGAAAGTGAAGGAAAGTGTTCTAACTTACGACCTTATTAGTTTGGCTGTTAAAATGTATTCAGTCATTCATTAACACTTATTCATAAAATTCATTATTCATTAAAGTACTTTGGGGAGTTGGGGGGAAGCACTGAACAGCAACAGTCATTTATTTACACTAGCAATTTCATCACAGAATTAGATCATGGGGCCAGATTTGCCTCTGCATTTCAGCAGTTCAGTTTCACTGACATCATGGAATAACTACCAATTTAGACCAGCCTGTGGCAGAACAGAACCCAGCCCATACTGCTTCTTTAAGAGGATGCCTTGGGCAATTTTTTTGCTGTTTTATTGCTGGATAGGTTTTGGGACGCTTTACAAATGGATAAAAAATTAAAGAAGTATGACAAATGGATATTCTCACTGAGCAATATTCAATTGAGTCATTCCATTGAGATAGTTAGCAGGAGATGGATGTAAAAAGCATTCACATCAATAATTAGTAGCTCATTTTTAAGAGTTTTTAACCCTGCTGTTCTGACAATTTTAAGAGTTTAGATTTTCAGTCCTTACATAAAATGTTCGAGGTGACAGCAGGGGACAGGAAGGGATCACACCAAAGCTCTTATTTTGTTAATATGATATACAACAAGTACAATCACAGTAGTCAGTAATGGAAAAGAATCAGTAAATCACTGAATTCATGCCTTTTCAAGGAGAGCTGCTTTAGGTAATGATCATTCTTCTTCATAGCAGCACTGAGGATTTTTCTTCCTAACTGATTTTTAGCCAAATCTCAGTGATGGAGCAGCCTACATGAGACTGAATGGGTGACTTAGCACCTGTAATTGCTGCACAGAACTGTCTGCAGGCTCTCTGCCTGAGGGTGAATGTCATGCTTTGGAAATTTCAGGCAGAATTTCTAAAATTCGTTCTCATTGGCATTACTTATTCTAGAAATCCTACATGTTGTTTTATTATTTGTGTTCTTACTGTAAGACTGAGATAAAAGATATTCCTTTATTAATGAGCAGCAGGACAGGAGACAGCAGTAAGGGAAACCAATGTTTTTAAGACATTCCTTCTCTGTACCCTGATGCTGCAAATATTGTATCACAGATCGGATGGGGCTGGCTAGAAGCAATGACATTGCACAGCTGCTCTGTGGGTCCTTGATTTCCCCCATTTCTGGCCTGAATTGAAGGACTCAGCACTGAGATCTGGCACCAGTCATATGGAACCTGAGGAAGATACTGATACACAAGTCTATTAAACCAGGTGGTATTGACGAGGCACATGAACTTGAGCTTTTTTTGTGTCTCTTGCTTTACCTCTTTAAAAATCTCCATACACCATGACCTTGGACTCTCCTTGTTGTGCAGGGTGATGATGCAAGTCCCAGGGAAACAGCCATGTGGAAAATCTGAGGCTCACAGTCATGGGGCCAGGTTCTCTGATGATAGAAAGTGGAGTAGTTCCCCTGGAGTCAGTGGACTTATTCTAGCTGACAATCTGACCTATTGAATTTCCAGTTCCTTTTGTGGGAACAACTCAGTGCATGATTTGATCTGAATTTCTGGGGCAGGGCAAGCCAGGAAGATTTCAGTCTTCTAATTGGCATTAGAATGTCTTTAGAAATTCAGCCTTTGTCATTTTATCTTCTGATCATCTTTCAGGCTGCACAGCTGTCTCTTGCTTTGACTCCTGTACAAAATCCACAGTCTCCATTACGGCAGTTCTTCCCTGGTTGACTGTTTAGAGTCTGCCCTAGCACAACAAAGGAAAAGCTGGCAATTTCCTTTTGGGACAGGCTGTGTGAACTCCAGAAGAGAAGGCAGCTCTGCTTGAAAGCAAGGGAGTTCCTTGCCACTGAAGCACTCCCAGAAAGGGAGAGAAAGAGGAGAAGATAAGAACCAGCAACGTGTACTGGCTGCCTGGTTCTCTGTCAAGTTTATATTCAGTGCCAGTGTGGACATTGGACAGGGTGGCAAAAGAGATTAGGCAGGTATGTGTCATAGATGATAGCTATGACGACTGGAAAAAAGGAGACAACACTACACTTCCCCAAAAATCAGAAGGACAGAGAAGACATAATGGGTTCACATCAGGCTTTTGTCCCAAAGCTGCAGAAAATAAAATAGAGCTCTGCTAGCCCTTCCTTAGAATCACATGGGAAATGTAACCCATTGCTATGGGGCTGGGTAAACAGGAAGCCAAAATAAGTTAATTCATGCTGCTAGCTGTAGTGGGTGATAGCTCCCACGTGTTTCTGCAGTATCTGGATGTATACCAACTGCAGACTGGAAGAACTCCATGCAAAATCCTAGAAATGTCTCAGAAGCATTTCCAGTCCTCAGAAAAATGACACATAGGGAAGGTATCTGCCCCACAGTTGTGTAATCAAGAAGCTGGAGAAACAATAGATTGGTATGCTGCCAAATTGTGCAGAAAATGGCTGACTCATGTGAGTATGCAATCTTAAAACCTGAAGTAATTAGTGGTAGATTCATAAGTGGGAAAAAAGTACAATGAGACTACTGAAAGAAAAGCTGTCCTCACTTAGAGTAAACTATAGGAGTGTCTAAAGCTACTGCAAAAGTAGAGTATAGGTGGGGTAGACACAGTTAGTTCAGAAGGTAGAAGTGACAAGCATAAAATAATGGCCAAAGCAAATGCATAAATATGAAGCAGAAAACATCAGGGCAGACCTTGAGTGCAGTGAGAAAAACGTGCACATGATAGGGTGCACAGCAATGACATTAATATGGTGCAAAAGGGCAAAACCAGAATTCGGAGCTATGTGCCAAGAGGGAGCAGCAGCACTTATTAGGGGAATGAATGCTACAGAGACAGTAGGACAGTACCAAACGTGTTTGGTTGCAAAGGCTTCCTTACAGCTGTGCCAAGGAAGGAAAGGAATATTAACCATGCAAAGCTGAATTAAAGCAATGTAATGACCCGGTGCCATTAGGCAAAGTAAATTGCAGGTTGAATCAGTGATGTTGGCAACAACAAATCCTCTACTTTCTGATGTGCCCAGTGAATTGTCACCACACAGGGTCTTTAAGTTTGAAGCAAACAATTCATGCAGGCAATGGAAGCAGAACAAATTAAAAAAAATAATTACGTGTGCCGAGCTGGCAATATTTCCTAGCATCCCTGCAATGAAGCTGTTAGGAGGCATATCATGAAGTGTTTGAAGGGGAGGATGTCTTCCAGGCATATGATTGCCTTCATCTATTTCCATCTTTTCAATTTGTGCCTCCAGGAGTGATTACAGAATAAAAAGAAAAAATAATTGGAGCAGTAGAGAGAATGGAAAAGGAAGACATTTTTAAGTAATGTTAAGTAACAAGTCACATAGGCAGTATGGATGCTGGGAAGCCAGACAACCTATCCCTTTCTGAAAACTAAAGTACCTTCAATAAGCTGGAAAGGAGTATTCAGCTAAATGACTACAAGTGAAGAAATATCCATCTTGGTGAGAACAAATTATTGGTACATGGAGTATTGACAAGAACTGTTGGACAAGGAAAGAAACTACCTCACTACATCCAGAAAAAGAATAGATGCAAATGTTTGTGAGTACCATCGGGATCAGATGTGAGGTGGGAGAGCATCAATGCTGTCAGCAAGATGTATTAAAAGGACTCTGAGGGATCTGTGTAATGGCTGCTGATGTTCTGGGGATGGAGGCAGAGATTGTGTGGCAGAAGCTGTGATACATCATGAGCCCATCTTCCTCTGTCAGTTAGAAAGAGTCAGGGACTAGATCTAGAGCTGAATAAAACCATAGTGGTGTGGGAATTGTTTGCAGTACCCTGTATGAGACATCTGTTGATCTCCCAAGAGCTGGGACCAACCTCAGCAATATAAGCAATACAGAAGCCTCCTATTCTCAGATGCACAGACTCCATCCAGAGTCTGTTGGGATTTGCAAGCTATCTGACAACTTTCCTTCCAGAGTTTTCACATATGTGCAAGTCATTGATATAACTCCCAAGCAAAGATGCAATATGAACAACTGGTATCATCAGAGAACACAACAATCACACGTATGGAAGAGCAGAGACTTCGTTATCCTAGTTTTAATAAAGAGCACATATATAACATATTGCTAACGAGGAGTTCTACACCTCAGAAAAAGACATGTCCCACTTGCTAACCTACAGCTTGATTTTTGTATCTCCAGTGGAACAGAGAGGTATATCCAAACAGAAACTTTCTTTCTTTCTTTCTTTCTTTTTTCCTGTTGGAAAGGCCAGAAGGCAGAGGGAAATGTCTCCATTTTCAAGAATATTGGATATACTAAAACAGATTGAATGTACAGGAAATAAAAATACACAGATTGCAGGGAATGGACACTTTCTTTGGGAATTGTCCTATTATCCTCTGGACCTGCAGTCTGTGCAGAGCAAGCCAGAAATACTGTCTTGGTCAAATATGCCAGAGGCTAGCCAACATCTGGTGGTCTGCTGTGGCATGTATAGAGCCACCAGCAATGAAAAAGTGGAAACACACTGCTCTTCCAACCATCCATAGGGAGAATACAAATGCGCCTCTCAACCCCAAATTTGGCTATCTGGGCTGCTACTCAGACTTCTGGCCAGTGGGCAAGTTTAAAGCAGTGGGCAGAATATTCCACACAGTGGGAACACAGATCTGTTTGATTGCAATCCATCCTCAAGTTTACTCCCTTCAATCATCACCACAGCATTGCCACCAAATGGCAAAGTCAAATTAGCACTTAAAATGCCTGAAATTTTATTTGTTCCAGAGAACATGAAGCAAATACTTAGCATTTCTGTTCTTGAATGGAGAAACAATCTCATAGAAAACATGGCTCAATCTGCTTCCATCTTCTGATACCTTGAGCAGTTGCATCATTAATGTCACTAGCAGTGATGAAAGGAATCACATAGAGGAGAAACGAGAAAGCTGAAGCCTCCCATGACTAATGAAATAAAGACCTCCCAGAACTATCAGCAGGACAAGGTATTCATATCAGATTATTTCCTCTGGACATACCATGTTCTGGGATGCAGACTATTTCTTGAGCAGTTAAGTTCTTGCTCATGTAATATAGCATTTGTAAAATACGTATTTCCATGAAACCTCAAATACATTAACTTGCTGTGCACAGAAGATACAGAGATAACAGTGAATTACTTACTCTGCAAACCTGATTGACAAGGCACAGATTAAAGCAAAAGAGCAGTGACTGTGGGAATAGATGTGATACTCCAGAAATACACTGCTGAAAACTCATGCAGAATGCAGTCATCTGTGGTCATGAGTAAACGATGCATGAACTCCAACATCAAGGCCACTTCCAGGTGTACACATGAGGCAGTACAGTACTCTGGCATGATAGAACAGCCTCTTCAGACACAGAGGAAAAAAAGCCTTGCTCCCAAAAGAAGTGAACAGAAAAATTTTAAAAACCCCAACCCAGTGTATTAGCTATAAAATGAGACGGAAGAATGTACTTTAAAGGTTGACACAGGTTATTCTGTTCATGTTTAATCCTGTGGTCTCAAGTGTGACTAAAGCTACAAAATGAAAGTGCCCAAATGGGACTTGTCACAGACTTGGATATTCAGGTAGAGGATAATATCGCCTTAGCAAGTGTTGGATGAGAAGCACAGAGGAGGGATAAACCTGCAGCACAGATAGGCTGAGCTGCAGGTAGCAGGCTGCTGCAGTCTGGGTGGGAGACAGGAGGGAGGGAGGGAGCAGCAGGGACCCAGTCCCTTAGGAAGTGCAGCCCTGGCCAGTCAGGCTTCCCTGCCTGCTACAAAGGGCAGGAGGAGTGACATGTCTGGTGGCCCTGGGACTGCACCTTACACCTACATCATTTTAGAGAACTGCACTGAGAGCAGGAATAAACGACTACTGTTCATTCTGAAGACCCAAAAGTAGTGTGCTTAGAGAAAGCTTTTAAAGCTTGAGCAGTGAGCACCTACCGGGCACAGGCACCAAGTCTGCAAAAGATGCCTGTCAAAACAAACCCACTTAGAGCCATTCAGCAGGAGATATGTACCCTCCTCCCCCCCAAAAAATGATAGAATGCCCACTAATAAAAAAAAGTGTTTGCTTTATTTTCAGCCTGCTGTAGTAAAATAAGCCTAGTTGTTTCAAAAATATTTGGGGAATGTATTTTTATGGGCTTTCTGCTAAGGCCAGGGAGTGTTTGGGGTGCTTGTGGGATTTAGGTACCAAAACAATGAGTATGAAGAGGTGTGTCATATTGTCACTCCAGAGCTACTGCCTGTCACCCAGTGCTTCTGCATAACACTGCAAAAAGGGTTTCCCCATTGCTGGCATTTCTGTCCTCATATTTCTGAAACCCATTCTAATTACTAAAAATGTCACCAAAACTGCAGTAACACTGACAGTTTTTATATAATAGTCGATCCTTTACAGAGAAAAATCGGGGTGCCTTTGATCTGGATCATCCCTCAGGTGTTTAATGTCTATCTTGTTATGACATAAGCCAGACATAGAAGTTAGAGGGAGAGAGAATATTTAAAGAATCAACCAGATAAAACAAGATGTCAGCCTCCAGTTGTACATTTCTTAGGATTACAGCAGACATATTGCTGGATTTCAGGTCTTCACTGGCACTCATGACAGAAAGCTGCTGCAGATAGGGAGCTCTGCAGGGTCTTGTCACTCAGCAAACATGATCTGAAAAATGTAATGTCTTTTTCTTCTTTTTACAGCTTTGGGTAATGCAGATATGATCTTCAGCAGCCAGCTGAACAATAAATTAAAATGCTGGCAAAACAAACCCCAAAAACACTCCCCTGAAAAAAAAAAGAAAAAAGAGACAAATACAATACCTCCACAACAACAATTAGACACAAAGTAAAAGCAGCTACCAGTATTTTTATTAGTCGAGTAATTTTTTTTTTACTTTCATTGATGCCAATTGGCTTTAAAACAAAACCTCAAATCCATAGTTGAAAATAATATATTGCCATGTTGGTCAAAATCAGTCTTACATGATCCCACCTAAATTTCTTCACATAAAATGCATAGCCAAAACAATTCTAATCTTATTCTTTTAAACACATGGCATTATGAATAATAAGTCAGTAAGTTTCTTTAAGGACTAATGTCTGTAAGGAGCAAAATCCCAAGAGCACTCCTTTATCATTGTGATCTTCTTTCTCCATCTGCTGGGCTTTCTTAGCTATTACAGGACTTAAGAGTCAGGTTCTTTCCTGAGGAAAAAAGTACTTATTTTAATATTGCTAATATTCCCCCTTTTCCTTCATCTCTCATGTTTATTTTGTCACTTATGAGGCCCTGAATGAAGTATTGCTGTTAATTCTTAATGAAATGTATCTTACCAAATTTATTTCCAGATGAGGGTATTTTTTTAAGATAAAGGAAAGGTTTCATTTGGTTTTGTGAGTATTAAAAAAAATCTGTGTAAATTTCTTTCTAGAGTGAAATAACATTTTGTTGAAAAAAATAGGTTGTTTCCTATATCTAAGTGATTCCTTATTAGTCCATACCATCACGAACAGGATTTTGGCTTGGACTTCATATCATAAGCCATGACCAACTAAGTATATCTTGCAATAAGTTATTTATTAACAGTGATTCAAAAATTAGAAGCTACACAAACGTTTCTTTTCTTAAGAGTCCAGGAGGAATCTGCTTCAATGCTGTTTAGGTGGAGAAAGTATTTATATAATATAAAATGTGTGTATTTACATAGAATTATCAAGAGATGAAAAATGTCATATCACCCTTCCACACACAAAGTCAAACGTGCACACACCTCCATGTTATTTTTAGACTTGTTTTTCTTAGTAGCAGCACATTTTAGGATGCCTTACAGTCCAGAATATGGAACTAGCTGGCATTTAAGCATTTAGTGTCAAAAACTATATATCAACATGGATGTTCAGGGCTTTTTTGGTATGTGTGAGGATCTCATATGAAAGGTACAGAAGGAACAAGTATTTTGGCCTAGTAACGATGCTAAATCTAGCACAGGCATTATGATAGTTCATCTGAGAACTTCCTTGCCGAGCTAACCTAGAGTTGGGAGTTTTCTCTCTGGATTTGTTACCCAAATGTTTCAGTGAGTAAAACTCTGTGCCATGATCTGTAAATGCCATTTTCTTCAAAGCACAGATGGTCAAAGATCTCTAGAGTGGGCTTACAAATGTAACTCCAATATGTGTTATAAAAGTAGTTTCCCATGAAAAAGATTGCAAAATCTCCAAAGAAACAGCTTTGCTCAGCATTCATATATACAGTAATTTCAATGAAAACCAGAAGGGGTCTAGGCTAAGATCAAATATTTCTAGAGAATTACACCTCTTTTGTTTTTAGAAAGTAAATTTTTTGCAATGTAGTGTTATGTCTCTACAGTGGAAAGTTTCAAGAATTATGCAACATGATTTAAAAAAATGAACTAATTAGATGAAGTGACAGGAGGCAGAGGTCGGAGAAAACATCTTAATGTCAATATTCTCGAAGATGCAGAGTTATTTTGGATTGCTTCCATTTTTGGGCAGCTACAAGAGCAGAGCCACAGTTTCAGGAAATGTTTCAGCTTTTGAATGCTGGGTTCCATTGAAGTGTTTCTGTTGCCCAAAACTTGATAACTGGTTATTGTGGTCCTCAAGTTGTGTGACTACTGTGGTACATTTTCCTGAGTGTAAAAATGTGGTAATAAATACCTCAGCAATGTGCTTTGAGGCTTCATACATTATTGTGTATAAAACGCTTTGAATGGACTTTCAATGGAAGATCTCATAAATGTGTAAAATGCTACTATTATAATTTTTTACGAGATTGAGATTTAGGAGGTGAAGCCAAAAAGAAATGTTTCGACAATATGATAAATGCCTCATTTTTACTATTTCTGTGTAGGCACAGGAAGAGAACCCAAAGTAAATGTGCAAGACCAAGGTAAAATAATTAATTAATAACTGAAAAATATTTTAAGTAACACCCACTGTCTTAAAAATGAAATTGTACAAGTAAAGTATTTATAAAAATTAACTGATCTAGAGATTTTCCCTTTGATTCCACTATCTCTAAAATACACTACAGAAATTTTAGAGATTGTAACCTCTTGGCAAACCTTTTACAGCACCAAACAAGAGCCCTTTTCCGACTTTGAAGATCTCTTGCAATCAATTAAGAAGGCCCTAAATGATGTCGGAATGAGTCAGGAGTTTTGCAGAATAACTGGCAGGCTTCCACTTAGAGAGAATCACTGGGCATATGAGAAAATAGGGAGGATTAGCCATCCCCATTAAAGACAACAGCGTTAGGAGCTGTTTTGAAAACACCAGAGCTTCTCCTTGCCTAATGCTTCCAAAGCTGCTGTTCTCAGCTAAACTGAACTGATTTGTCCTGTGTCGTTATTTTTAGTATGGGAAATTCAAAATAAACTTGGAAGTAGTTCTTTGAAGTCAAATGCACAAGTCAAAATGTGAAAATTTCATCTTGACACAACTGATTCCTGCTGTTTTCTTTGTAAGGTTAGTTATACCAGCATAACTTAAAGCACTGTGAAAGATGAAGGATAATATTTTAAACCTGTTTTTCCTTGCTTCCCATTGATGTAGAAGACTGTGAGTGATGGAAGGCAGCAGGGGTGTGGGTCTTTCACAACCTGACCTCCCATTGAGGAAATAACCTTGGTCTCAACCAGTGCCTGAACAATTCCTCCAGTGATTTGAAAACCAAGGTAACTTCTTTGTGCCTAGCAGGCTGCCTCTATGCTTCCAGAAGGGACAGATTAACCATAGCTTGTCTCTGAAAAGCTATTCACCAATGCTGTATTTGCTGAAGCAAAGGTTCAGAAAGCTCTTCATATCACGCATTCTGAAAAGACACTGACTTGCAAACCTTCACATTTGCAAAGAAAAATACCTAAGAGTTGGAAATAAAGTGAAAGATCCCTCCCTGCCTCCACGCTGTCTTCCTTCTTTCCTCCCTCCTTCCTGTTTCCCCCCACACCAAAAGGTGGCATTTTTCTGTATTCCCAAGGAAGTAAGCCAAAAACAGATTGATCCTTGTGGTTTCTTTTGGTTCTGTTTGTTAGGGTTTTTTATGCACCTTCCTGTAGTATTACTCCCAGTAACATCAGGGCTTTAAAAAGACTAAAAGCTCCCAAGATTGCAGCTGGTAAATTTTCACACAGAAGCTACAGCGTATTTTCCCCACTATAGTAGATCCTCTTATCTGGTTCATTATCAGTAGAATCCCCTGTACATTAAAATCCAGAGGCAGCAAAATACTCAGGCCTGTGCTTAGAGATAAGCTCATGTTTACATGATTTGCTAGATGAAGACCTATAGACAAAAGCTGTTACAGAGAAACTGTGATACCATATGGACATTCTCTCAATTGTCACATTTCTTCCAGATCTACATATGCTTTTCAGGCTGAAAGCTGGAGAAGCATGTCTTATGTACATTTCAACAGCCCTTTTGCTTCCCTGAAGAACCAATGATAAAATCTATTTAATCTTTACCACTCAGCCCTGAGTCCTAGGAAGGAGGAGAGGTCAAAAATGAATGGTACAGCCTACAGTTGAGGGGGAAATCCTAAATTATTTTATTAAATGAAAGCAAGCAGGGTCAATAAATAGAAAAACCAACTAGGAAGTATTTTAATTCCTGTCTGTACAGAAAATGCTCTTCAGCTACATGAAGCAGAAAAAAAATGACTGCAGATTTCAGTAGTGTCCTGTCAAATAGGTTAGCAAAATAAAGACAGATGGCAAGGATTATATCTGATTCTTTTTACTAATTCATCTTTTTCTGACCATTCCACTGCAGTCAAACTAGAGATTTATCAGCTTAACTTCCCCTCTGTAGCTCACAGTGAAAAACCACATAGTAGATTTGCAACTTCTCATCATTAGGAATGTTTAATTGGATGCAACTGGTTTTCATCAGCTGCCTTTAAATGCTGCTTCTGAACAGAGGATGTTTACAGCATTACAACAGTAGAACTCCAGCTTTATTTTTAAAGCAAACATCCCCAAAAGCCCAGGAATATTGGAATGTTTCTGGGGAATGTAGCTGTCCTGCTCAGTCAAAGAAGAATTTCAGGCTGGAATCTCTTACACAGATGTGAATAATCTCACAGCACAATACTAACAGTAGTGTCCTAAAGATACCTTAGTGTTTCTTTCCTGTGCTCTTTTTTTCCATGCAGATAAAGAGGGGAAGCCATGTAGCACAGCCCTGATAACGCTGAAAGCATACAGCCTGTGATTCAGTGTGAGAGGGCCTGTGCTGCAGTTACAGTTCCTCACTGCCTGCCGTATTCTGCTCTTTCTCCTTCTCCATTCGACTATTTAAAGCTATTTTTTGAAAATTCCCACTGTTTTTTGATGTCTCCCAGGTGCTGATGGTCAATAAGAGCTCCTTACGGAATCACTGGGAAACTGACAATATTCAATACCTTCCTAAGTCTAGGTTACAGCATCTTCAGGGAAATGAGGAAGAGAGTATCCAGCATATGATCTGGTTTCTGTTCTCTCTGTTTCTCCTGTCTGCTTTTACACCTCCTCCTATACTACATCTCTTGAAAGTTCCAGATCTGTTCTCTCTTTTAGACAGTCCTTTTGATTTTCTGTACATTTATCATCCTTCTCTTTGAGTTTCTAAATTTCTCCATGAAAAAATTCCAGAAGATGGCAGTTACCTTTCTCCCTGTACCTTTCCTTTTACTTTTTCTCCTCTCTTTTTCTTTGCATCACTTGCTTTCTTTACTCCAGTAAAAACCTGAAAGGCATATGTCAGTGACAACAGCACCATCTTCTGTTCTGCAGAGATTATGAAGGCTTCACTCTCGTGTCTGAGTCCTTCAGAGACGGGTGTGAGTGAAAATTCTAGAGCTACAGCTGGAACTGAATTAACTCTTCATGAGTTTCAATGTCTGAACAACTCTGACTGTATGTGGGGAAGTATGTGTGTATGAAAGACTACAAACAGTTCTCAGAGCACTTATCTCTGTCAGACACCTTTTATTCTCCTCCTCATAGATGTTGAGTTAGAAAACTTAGGCTGCTTTTGCTTTCCCTCCCTCTGGCTTGACACATTGCCAGTCTCTGGTTCTATTTATTTATTTATCACAATTAATGTTATCCTTACACAGCCCAAATAGATGACAAGGTACACATAGAGAGGAGATCAACTTATCAGTCCATATGGAAGGCCATAGACCACAGAAAGTCATAGACCATGTGCTACCTGAAATTTGTTTTGGTATGACAACAAAGGGTTGTTTGGCTTACAATAGTGAAAAATTAGGTGGGAGTTAGTACAAGAAAAACATTGTCTTACTTGAAAGACTAATATGTAGACAATTAAGAGTGGCAGCATGGGTGGGTCAGTGTGAAAGTCAATGTTTTGGTATTAGATAAGAGGATGAGGAAGGAAAGACTAATGGGTCTGGAAAGGGAAAGAAACAGCATGTGTTTAATGTATCAGAAGAGCGAGCCAGCAGAGGGACATAAAGAGAGAGGTGGCAAGGTCAAAACAGCAGGCTAAGAAACAGATCTTCACAACAGCAAGACCTAATTAGGGAAAAATTGCTTTTGTTAAGCCAGGAAAGGAGATGTGGATGTGGTACACTGACAGACCAGACAATAAGTATGTGAGTAGATAGGAATGTCCTTTTTTTTGGTGAACTTCTGCAGATAGAATTTGCAAGTACAGAGTTTGTTCATCTTTCACAATGGTGTTTGGGGAGAGAAATATGGAGCTTGTTACTCAGCAGGTAGCTTGTGAGCAGTGATAGCTGACACATTATCATAACAGTAGACAGTATAGTCAGATTGGGATGTACAAATCAGATTGGGATGCTGGAGAGAACAAACTCCATGTGCACTGTATGTGGGTAGTAAGTTCAGAAATGAAAGGGAGGAGAGGAGGTGGTAGCTGGAGAGAGCTGGAGGAACAAGCTGAATCTCATTTTAAAATGGTAAAGGTGAAGACATGCTTGGATTGTGATGTGAAAGAGCCAGAAGAAATGTTTTATGGGATGTGGGTGGGAAGGCAAATGGAACAAATACTAGAGGATCAGGAGATAACAGCACAACCACTTTGTGGAAACGTTGTGACTAGCTTTCCTGGCTGCATACCAATGATTTCCTCTTTCAGTTAGAACACTTCGGCCTCTATGTCTCTTAGCAAGGGGGTTCAAGAACTTTAGGGCAAACTGACAAAAATGAGATTACTTTCTTCTCTCCCTTTCTCATCTCTTGTAATTCTCTTTTTCCTTATCTGTTGCCAGAGAAGAAAAGTTTCTCAGTAACCGCCCCTTTCTAATCCTTCTATTTTCACATACTTTGTCAAGCTTCACCTAAATCTAGAAGACTTATATATGTCTGTACTGGTATGAACCTTTACCAGAGTATCCAGTCTCCCTTTTCTGTCTATGCTGCTTAGCACAAGTGCTGTTAGAGTGAGATGCATGTACCAGCTATTGCATTGCTGGTTTTTTGCACAACAGTACTGAGGAAATATAGAAGATGATGTAAATATACCCAAGCAGGAGGTGCGGTTTATTGTATGGAGCACATCTATGCTTTTCACATCATTATTGCAGGATAGGGATGTGATGGGCAATTTTCTGCATAACTCCGTGAGAAATCTCCCATTTCCTTCTCCTGCATGCAGTGGGAGAGGAGAGAAAAGGCTGTGTTACATATCTGGTCCGTCTAGAGACCTTACGCTGTGCAGACACACTCTAGCAAGGAAAGAGTCATGCTGCAGGGTCAGCTGAGTCCTCCTCCTCAAGAACTGTGCCAAAGTAACTGTAAATGTGCAGGTGGTAGTATGGGACTTTCATGAGATGAAAGCTATTTAGTGTGATCTAAAACCATTATCAAAACTAAACCTTTTAAAGACATATACTTGCCTGGGTTCTAATAATCTTCTGTGGTGCCTCAGCACCTCAGCAGTGGCTTTATGGCAACAGCATAACACCTCCTTCCAAAATGGTAAGTGGGGATTTCCAAGAATTATAACTGTTTGTAGTTTACATGGCAGTTTTGTCCATGATCCTTTTCTAAGATGATCAACCACTACAATGATCCTCTACAAATTGTTCCTAGCATAAAACTGCCTGTTTGTGTGATCACAGGAGAAAGTATTCACATAAGAACAAGTACACATATGTTCAAAATAATATGCAGTTAACTAAGGCACTGATTTTTTAACTAGGAGTGTGAGGAAGGAACCTCGGTCCTCTTGGAGTACTAAATTGGTTCAGAATTATGGGTCCTGATGAAAACTAATAGATTACTACTGTAAAATATTGGAATCGTAAAACCAGTCCCAAATTGGTCAACTTGTTATCATGTGCTGGAAACTCAAACTATCAGCAAAGATTGTGCTACAAAGTTCAGATAAGAATGAACAATAACATTTCTCATCTTTGTACTCCCATTGACTCAGTAATAAATGGCATTAAACGGCACTGATAGACCCTGTTTGAGGGAAAGGAGTGTGTAGTAAGCCCTACGTTTGTTACAAGTAGTTGAGAAGTATTTTGTGGCCTGTAGATAGTAGTGGTCTGTGAAAACATGTTCAGACTGGCCATTTATTTCAGGGCTATCTGCAATTATGCTGTATGATTTTGGTGCTTTGGGCAATTCCTTTTAGTCTTATATTTTTAAAATAAATTACTCTGATTGAAGGAGAATATCTTGTATGGCAGAAATAAATAAAGCAGCTACAGGCTGTCCTCTCAAAAAAAAAAAATCAAAGCTATTTCAACCTTGATCTAGGCCATATGCTGAGGCTGGAAGAGACCTGGATAGGTCAGCAAATACAGGATACCTTATAAATAGGAGTGCAGAGAACATGAGAGATCAGCAGGTGTGGGATGTTCTGAGTGCTGAGGCTGACACAGCAAGCCTGGGCTGAAAAGGGCTTTGGGATCCCAGAGGTGGCTGCAATTGGCAGGCTGGGGGCCTGTTAGAAGGGCTGGCTTGGAAAGAAGGCAGGAAGGGCTTGGGATAAGCTTGGAAAGTGGAGAAAAAAGAACAGGACATGGTCTTTGGTGGGGTAAGGGTATGTATTGGATTTGTAGAGCTGGAAAATACAAATGTAGGGTCCTAGCATGAAGACACTTAAGAAGCAGGGTATGAGGGTAAGAATGGTATGGCTCCATGTGAAAATTACGAAATGCTGCTTCTCGCTCATTTTCTCTTAACTCCACTTTCACCCTTCTTGTATGTTTTCGTTGTTATTGTTTATTTGTTTTGTTTTGTTTTGTTTTGTTTTGTTTTGTTTTGTTGTCATAATGTTCCCTCAGAAGCTCCCCAAGCCTGATCTCCCATTTTGTCTGGTAATACCATCTGTAGTGGAATAGTTCAAGTTTAAATGCTGTTGTTTAACTTGATGTAATAAGATGTTAGATTTGGAACCCCACTGTGATAAAAACAAAGGCAAAGCAGAATTCAGACAACAACGGAGAAATAGCACAACACCTAGTATATTTTATTCTGTTTAGATTATTTGTTGTTGTGCAGACCTTTAATACTTCATTACGTTAAGTCTTACAAATGCCTGAAAGGAAAGAGTAAAACTGTAATAAAAAGTGCTCAGGACCTTTTCAAGCCTGATAAAAGAGACACCCACAATTCATCAGACTGCATGCTACAAGTAGGAAAAGAAAAAATTACTAAAGACATCAGAGCAACCAAAATACATTATGGCAAGGAAGAGATTTGTAATCGTAAGCATCCTATTTACTAACATACATTGTAATGTTTCCTCCTATGAAACATGTTTCTCTGTGTGTGAAACAAAGTACTAAGTTTTACTTTAAATGTGAGTAAAATGTATCACTTGAACTGTTTTCTTGAGATTCTATAATTTATATGTCACAGAATGCACCCAGAGTGGTAAGGCACATGGGAACTGGGTTAGCTGGTGGATTTAAAATAATTAGTTTCCCCTATCTTTTCCCAGAATATATTGCATATATAGTCACACTATAGGTTAATTCCTAGTAAGATGCTTCAGCCATTTTGCGATCAGTAGAATCTCAAAGAAAACAAATTTCTAGAAATGTGTGGGGGCAAATGCATAGCCAGGAAAAGGAGAGACTATTCAAATGATTGGCAGAGCAGCGATCAAGTAGAAGTTCACTCGAAAAACTTGCAGTGAGTCTTTCTTCATTAGTATTTAAGCAACTGTATCTTGGCCAAGGTAATGCCCATGCCCATTAGAGACCATGCTGTAACTGTGCTGCTGGGCAGGGAACTTGCTGTTCATTGCTTTTATAGGAACAAAAGGTTCCAGGTTTGCCTTTTCCTATGACCACATCTTCTAAGAGAGTAGTTTGCCATCATTTTTGATGTGCTGATCTCTAAATATTTTTCATGGGAAGTATAATCTTGCACAGAGAATTTACACTTAGCGGAAAATTGGTTTGATTTTCCTAGTTAGGCTTTGACTGCCCCAGTACATTGAACTGCAGGGGAGTTGTTCTCTGGCCTCAGTAATGGTGGCCTGGGCCCTCCTGGCAAGCCAACAGGATGGAGCCAGCATCCAGGAATGCCTCCGACCTTCTTCTGAGGCAGACACAAGGCATTCAGGCAAACTTTTGGTATGCTGTGGTGAGAACACAGAGTGGTTTCAACAACTTTTTTTGGCATAAATGGTTAGAACAAGCTTTCCCTGCAGTGCCAGCACTGTAGCCACATGGGATGTGACTCCCCTGTGACCAGTCCTTCAGATACTGGAACACGGGGGCCATGCAGGTGGTGCCCACCTCACTTTTCACAGTAGCACAGAATCACAGAACAGATGATTGGAAGGGACCGCTGAGGTCAGCTGGTCCAACCCCTCTGCTCAAGCAGGGCCATCTCGTGGCAGTTGCACAGGATCATGTCGGGATGGGTTTTAAATATCTTCCAAGGAGGGAAACTCCACAGCCTCTCTGGGCAACCTGTGTCAGGGCTGGATCACCCCATAGAAACAAAGTGGGTTTTGATGTTCAGAGAGAAGCTCCTGCATTCCAGTTTGTGCCCTCAGTTTTGACATTCTTCAGTGTGTCCACATTCCCCTTACACAGAGGGGTGCAGAACTTGACCCAGCACTCCAGGGGTGGACTCACCAGTGCTGAATATAGGGGAAGGATTACGGGCTTCCACCTGCCGCCTGGGATCCATTCGCCTTCTTTGCCCCAACAGCACACTGCTGGCTCACGTTCAACTTGGTATTCATCAGGACTCCACACTCTCATCCTCTCCAGGTCCTGTCGAAAGGGTCGGTGTTTTGTAGGATTTTTTATTAAGTGAAAGCTGGCTTAAAAAAATGTTACGACCTGAAGATGAAGACTATCTCACATGCAAACATCCCGCCACACCAGTCACCCATGCTGGTCTTCGGCCGCTTGCCGCCGCTCGGAGGCCCCGCCCGGCCCCACCTGCGCAGCCGCGGCGTCGCCGCTCCTCCCGCGGCTGCCCCCGCACGATGGAGGTGGTGCTGGCGGACGCGCTGCTGTCCCGCTGCGGGGACCGCGCCGCGCTGCTGCGGGCAGTGTGCGCGCCGCCCTGCGCCGAGCGTGCGGAGGCGCTGCGCCTGCTGCTGCAGCGCCTGGCGG
>VWZD01008618.1:371929-449868 GCA_013396695.1 Sakesphorus luctuosus
AAAAAAAATAAAGCAGGTCTCACTAGATGGCACTTGACTGGAAGAAGCCCTTTTGAGATAAGGGAATTTTTACCAGTCTTGCTTATGTTTAAGAGTTGTGTTTTTGCTTCTCTTGGTACTGGTGAGGGTTTTTTTGAGGGTGCTCTGAATTATCTTCTGGAAAAACCTTTTTCTAGGTATAGCTAGAAGGAAGTAGTCTGCTAAGCCTCAAGGTAGCGCTGTTGAACACCCCTCACAGTGTGGATTTGTTGATGTAAGATTTCATATTTAACAGTGCTTTAGTGTGCTGCTGTTAAGTTAGTACACAGCTGGCAGATTTGCTGAAGGAGTAACATACTGGTTTTAATTTAGCTTTGCAGTTGGTTGCAAGTGAATGACACACGCTTCAGAAAGTCTGTAACCTCTGATTCTGAACATCAAGAGACATCATCATTATGTCAATATGTACGCAGTCTTGTGGGGAAGTACTTTAAGACATCAGCATCTGAAAGTAAGTTAAATGTTTATTAATAAAACTCCCTTTTTAAAGACAATTTAATCAAAAAAAATACAATCCCTTGGATTTTAGAAGAGTTGTTTGTTTATATTGTTAGTAGCTAAGAATCTGTTCAAGTTCTACTCAGTCTGTGGTATTGATGATTTTCAAGTTTGAACCTTATTTTTTAATGCTAGTTTTCATTCATAAATTGAAGTCCTGCAGTATTAATTGAATGTTAAACCTTAATTTTCAGGTTTATTGCTGCACTGATGCTTGTCCATTAGACTTACGTTTTGGTGGTGTCTGAAAGTGCTGGAATATGGGGGTGGAGGAAGGCGCAAGGGAATATAAATACATACGGGTTTTGTCGCCTTTCTCTGCAGAGCTTTGTGAAATGACTGAATGCTCTTATGGAGAGAGAGGCTATATGGTTAGGCAGCTTGGAGGCTCATTACACACCTTCCTGTGTAGTTACGTACTTTTGAATTTGGACAGCCTTGCAGCAGGTGAGCTGCCACATGTTAAAACCAAGGAAGGTTCTTTGTAGGCTGTATAAATATGCACAGAAATTCTAAAGGGTTTTCTTTGTTCGCTGGCACATTTTAAATTACTACAACTTCAGTTTAGTGTTTACTTTCAGATACATTGAAAAGGAATGGGAAATTGAGTTTTTTTATTTTTCATACTCTTAAATTTGTGTGGCACTCACTTATTTGCTACCTAAGTGCTGCAATCATAGTGGATTTTACATAGTTTTAGAATGTCAAAAGTCAAACTGAACACATTTTAAATGTTCTACATATAGGAGATAAAAAAGGTAGGTCAGAATTTGCGACTGATAAATAGTTCAGAATCTTCCTGCAGCCCAGGAAACTTCCCTTGGCTGTCCTATTGTTAGAGAAGTTGCAAGCAAATTTTGTCTGTTGATATTCCAAGGAAAATGGTTTGCTAGAAATTTTGGCAGATCATCTCTCCTCCCTGAAATGTTTTTTAGTCCATGGTCTGTGTTATCTGTAATTCCATGGCAAACACCTGAATTTTACATCTAAAAAGTGGTGTTTGTAATTTTGTAGGTTTGTATATGACCCTTAGCTATTCAGTAGCTCTTTGGAGGAAAAAAATCAACCATGTATAGCTGTTTGTACTGGACCTCCTCAATTCCCAAAGCAAAAAACATACCAGTAAAAAACCCAAACCTAAACCCAAGTTATGTATTACTATTTAAGCAACAATTTTATAAGTATAATGATGTAGTTCTCCATTAAAGATTAATGAAAAGAGAAACTTCAGGTAGGTTGTTGTTTGTTTTTTTTTTAATTTCGTCTTGATAGAATAATTTCAGTTCTTCATATAACTTCAAGCTGTTGAAAATCACAGCTGATGCTTCTGATAAAGTGTAGTGGAAGGATGTTCTTGGTAAATGTAATTTGAATTATGCTAATGTATTTTTAAAAGCAACAGAAAAGTTAGTTGGGAACTACTACATAATACATGCTACTACATAGCACATTGCCTAAAACTGATTTCAGCATAAAGGCTCATGAGATTAGTCTCTTTGAGACATAGAGCAAAAACAATTGTGTTTGAGTTCAGTTTATGTCTAGATTAAAGAATGCAAAAAATTAGTAGTAATACTCTTGTTTTTGTGCTACTAATTTATTAAAATAAGTTACAAACCCAGAAGTTTTAGAAATCAGTATGAGGGTATTTTTAGTTACTGTGGAAACCTTAAATTATCTTCAATCAGGAGAAAATTGCTTTATGCCTGACTGGTTTGAAGCTAAGCTTGTTGCAACCATGATTCTGTTGGCTGCTGACGTGGAGCAGATGAAGAATAAATACAGGTAAGTATGAAATACCTTATTTTACATTTCTCTTTTTCGATCCCCTCACTCCTGAAGGATCCAGTAGAAGCCTAATCAAGTTGGGAAGCTGTCCACTTCTCTTTGCAGACTTCCGATCATCCTGATCATTCCTTAGACCTTGTCCAACTGCTGCTGCAAACATACTGGGTAACATTTCTAAAGATACCTAAGTGACTTGGAAACGTGTCCTATTTATTTCCATAAGTAACTTCAGCACTTAAGGCAGATACTCGGAAGAAGACTTTCTTTTTAATTTTTGTTTTTGTGTAGTGGAAAAAGCAACATAGAATGGATTGAACTAGAGGCTTTCTTGAACCCTCTTCTGGATGTCTTGATGAAACTTGGCAGTAATGCTTACATACCAACACTGAAAACAGATAAAAGCCTACAGCTTCTCTTGAAGTTATTGCAGACCCGTTCGTTAAAATGTTCCAATACGCAAGATGGTTAGTGATATCTTCAGTATACTGTGTCTTATATTAATTATAGTCTTAACTTCAACTAAGGTTTTACTGTTTTACGGCTATATTGTCACATTAATACCAGCCTAGTAGTGGTAAATGTAAACTTGACAATCTGGCATGTCTGTTATAAAACTGAGCTGTGGGTCGAATCCTACAGGTGTTCTAAGGACTGGGAGTTGTTACCCATTGCATGTGTTTATAGGCCTCTTCTTTCCCAATATATGGATTCCATAAATCATTTAGACATTTCTGAAAGAAGTTAGTACAGAAACCCAGCCTGACCTGTCCAGGCAGAGTCTTCCCTAGGTACATAAAGAGATCTTGTTGGGCATCCTGTTTTCTGATTTGACTGGTAGGCTAAAAGGTACTCACTTAAGTACAAGCCTGGTGATCAGTTGGTATGGGAGTTTTGGGCCCCCGCAGTTCAAGCACTTTAACTTAAAGACCTTTCAGGAGAGTCTGAACAAAAGCTGTGGAGTCCTTACCACTCCTTTTGTGAGAACTTGGTCAGTTGGTAACCAGAATAGACTTAGTTGTTTTTCCTGAGGGCAAATGAAAAATTGCAGTATTATTTTCATTAATGATGATGCTGAACAGGAACAAGAGAGATCTTTGTGTTTGGGTTCTGCTTCCCCAGATTATTTGGAGATTTTTTTTCAGTGCTTTTATAACGTGTAGTACAGGAGTGGTTTTGGAGTGGGGGGCTACAGATACAGGCTCTTACGTGGAACAAAAACAATTTCAGGTTCTATGTCCAGATTTCATAGATATCTAAATGCAGCCCTGAAGTAAATGCCTACCCTCATTTTAACAAGTCCCTTGTACTTTTAGCTCTCGTTGCCCTTGAATTTTAGCTGTTTAACTGAAATAGTGAGCATACTTATGCAGGCTGTTAAAATTCATGTTGGGGATGGTCTCTTTGCTGTTGAAGTGAGTTCCTTGAAATAAAACTAAACAGTAAGAAGTGTCTCATCCACCACTGTGCATTCAGTCTACAGGACAAGGCTAGAATAAGCCTGAAACAGAACCCTACAAAACATATGCAAGTGTATATTAGATTTTTAGTATCAAGAAGAAATAATTTCATTGTATGCCTTATTTCTTTATGTGCTTGCTAATGTGTCTGCAATGGATTGTTCCTGCTTTGGGAATTTTGACACCTGACATAGCATGTTAAATTCTGCTAACAAAGTAAAGGTATGGCAAGGCTGAGCATTGCAGTGTCTCCTTCCTTTTGAGTATCCCCACAGGTAGGTACTCCAGTCCAGCCCATCATCAGTCTTCCAAGAGGCTTTCCAAATTGCACTTATGCTTTGAAGTTAAACAAGGATTAGATTCCTTATGTTATTTTCTACATTATTTTTGTGCTGCTTTCTTCTCCACAGGAGAACCAAGTAATCTTTTTTTTCCCTGCAGCTCTGAATTGACTGTGGTGACGGGTGGGAAGATTAATGCTGTAAAATACAAAAGTTGTTCCTGTGTTGATTAAATGGGAAAAGTTGTGTTTATCAAATGGAAAACAATAAAATAGTAGGGAATAATAAAGGCATTTTAACTTGTAAACAAAAAATAACAACTGGGAAGTGTTTTATATAAGAATATCTTAATGGGAATAGACATGTCTGAAGTGCATGCTGGTATCAGCAGCATTCTTTGACAGGTCTTGCTGTCTGTACTGTTGTTAGATTTCACTATTTTTAACAGTAAGATTTTGCTAATTATTATTTTTTGATAGTGTTACAGAGCCACTGGCAATGAATTGGGTTTTATGTCGAACATGTTTATCTGAAGAATTTCTGAATTTAAATTACAGAAAATGCTTTAGTGATTTGAGACTTACGATGAAACATGATGATAATCTGACATAATTAAACTGTTTGTTCTAAACAATTTAAGCATTAGAAATGCAATCCAATGAGACATTTTGATAGAGAACATTCAAAGTAAGTACAATGTAGATTTGGAACTTTTAGAAATATGTCCCTTTATATTTTCAGTTTTTGAAAGTCTTCCATTTCATACTAGTTTTGCTATATGAAGTGTAAATCAGGGTCAACTCCAGAAAAAAACCCAGCAGCTCTAACCTCTGGGTAGCTCCTAAATACTGAAACTAATTACTGATATTTTTAGAACAAGATGGTCACACAGAGTATTTTAACTCCACTTTCATATTGAGATGTTATTTCTTTGGCTTTCCACTAGCCCCTACTCTTGAAGCACAGATTGAAACGTGTTTATGGTTAAATGTGTTTTGGCAGTCACCTACCTCCCTTGTGTGATAAACTTGTGTCTTTTTGTATGTGAAATGCTGTACACATGTGGTATCCTTTGTAGTCTAGCCTTTTCTTCAAGAAAGTACCATATTTTGTGTTGTAATCTTGTATTTTCATTTACAATGTTAAGCCTGGAAGCTGTTTGACTGAAATCTCATAAGACTATGCTATACCTGAAGATTAATTATTTCTAAGCAGCAAAAATACCCCAAAACAACGAAACCAACAACCCCAACCCCCCAAAAAACTGTTTTCACCTCTATGAATAGTAGGAGTAGAAACTATATCTTTCTCACAGTATTTGCTGGATATGAAAGCTTTTGTTCTTTATTGAAGAGTAAGTTCATTAGTAAGCTGTTTGTGCAGAGGACTGGGAATAGGATGAAAGTGTGCACTGAAAGTTGGGAAATGTTTAGTTTTCTGGTCTTCCATGGTTTTTGGTTCACTAATACATGATAAAACTCAGGAAAGAATGTAATCTGGTTTGATTCAGCCCTGTGGCTTACACTGCCAAAGTGTACAAAGCTGCTTTAAAGTATTCTTAGATATTTGAAGACTGTTACTGTATAACTTTGTAGCATAATTAAATCTGCATATAATGGAATTCTTCAAGGAATTGTATTTCTGTATGCTGATACATTTTATTTAATCTCCACACAGATGGGGTATTGTTTTTTATCTGGAAATCACTCATGCCACCTGTGGAGAGTATTCTTCAGTTTGTTCTCCGACGGCTTACTACAGATGAATTAATCACCGTAAGTAATGATTATGAGGCGTACCTTGGTGTGATCTTACTTCTTAATTTGGTTTACCAATGTTCCTTCTTTTCATACCAAATCTTTAAACACTTAGAAAGTCGATTTGCATAGGAACAGTTCTGTTAACTTTTTTTGAATGGGCACAGTAAAAATAAAAAAAGTGTCTTGACAAGTTTCTTTACTGTCTGCATTGCTTGTTTCTTCTTAAATCCAAAGAAGTCACGTGGTACGAAATCATGAGTGTCATGTACTGCATCATATCTACTAGTATAGCTTTGGATGTAAGATGTTAGGATTTTGGAGACTTTTAGTCTCAACATGAGTATCATAATTATTTACTGTATTTCCCTGGTCATTGCTGTGGTTGGTGTTTAAGTTTATATCTCAAAGAAATCTGTGATTTTTTAAGCCAAATGACTTGATGGTAGAGGAGGACTTGTTTTTAAAAATAACCTGTTGAATGTATCAAAGAACTGCAGTGCTTTTTAGAGAGAGAGAGAGAGGAGGCACATGTTTGCTTGGTGGACAGTCCCCAAAAATGTGAGTGCAATGGAAGATTGATGCTAATGTGGTCCAGTGTCAAAGCAAAAGTTAGAGCTGAATCACGAGAATGGCATCTAAAAGTCAGTGGAAAGGTGTATTTTCTCTCAAAATTAAAGAAGGAAAAGTTATTTATGTGGTTCTTTGATGCATGGTTTTATATGGAGGCATTTCTATATGTGAAGAGAAGTTGCAAATACAGGAGTGGATTAGGAAGCCCCAAAACAAGCAAGATACAGCCATGAGATAAAATGTGGTTAGGGAAGAAGTGCAAGATGCACCACTGTGTATATACAGGGTGCAGTGGTGTGCTGTGATCTGAAAGCTGAGTTGGCTTTGAACACTGCCTCTGATGCTCAGGCTAGCTCAGGTGTTTTTACACGGCCATGCCTTTGGGCCCAGGCAGGGGAAGTAAACTTATCAAATAAAAGAAATGGAGATTTCTTGCAGAATTTCACACTGTCTCTTCTCAGGCATACTCCAGAACCCTAAAAGAACTTAGGAGTTGAAAAGATTTAAAAAGTAGTACCCCCACAACAAACAATACTCGAAATTAAAGAAAAAGGCTGTTCAATTACAATGGCTGGTGTCATTTTCCTTCTGCTGTCATTGTTACTAATAGTTTTCTTTCCGATTTTTAGTTTGTTTCCTCCTCTTAGTGATTCAGATTACTGTTGTTTCCTCATTTTTAGGTTGGTGATCTGGATCGTTGTGATCTGTACTTAGCTTTAATTCCAGAGATAGTACATTTGTGCTTGGAAGTCAACTGGAAGAAAATGCCACCTATCAAAAATTTCATTTTGTCCCTGACTAATGCATCCATTTGTAATCTTCAGGAGAGGAATTCTGAAAAGGTAATTTAACATTATTTAATAAATATTAATATAAAACAAACCAACAAGTAATGATGAAAATACTTCATTTGTGATGCTAATATAGGATGTAGATTATATGTTACTAATTACATAGTCATATTATAAACATAAGTTATATACAAGTATTGATTTCTATTACAAAGATACTTTATAATGCATATTAATATATATAATATAAAATTAAATAATAACTTCGTGTGAATGCATATGTGTCTATGTATTCCTTAACACATATGTTTATTTGGCAATGTAATGTTAATATAAAATATTTGTAGCTCAGATTTTCAGTACTTTTGTTTTATAGTATTACTTGGTTGTAATAATGCCAAGGTCATGGGTTCAATCCCCTATGTGGGCCATTGACTTAAGAGTTGGACTCGATGATCCTTGTGGGTCCCTTCCAACTCAGAATAGTCTGTGTGATCATTTAGAGATCTGTGTAGCTAAAGTAAAACTTCCACTGTAATAGTGGACTGTGTACTCAATAGCTTTTTCCTCAAATATGAATTTATTTTGCTGATTAAATTACTCTTAAATGAAAATGACTTTGGTATTAATGATCTGTTGAATTTTTAAAGCTGGAATATACAGAGATAAACGAATTCCAGAACCCAGCAGTGCTTTGGCTTTTTCTCGTAGTTATGTTAATTGTCCCATAGTTGTATGTGTTAGGATAGTATATCTGAAATAGATATATTTTTAAAATGTAAAGAAACATTAAGAAGATACAAATTAAGATTTTTTGGGGAGTATAAACTTCGGTATTATTACCTGGTATTATTAAGAACAGTTAATAATGCATTAAAAGATTGTAAGTATTTTATTAGCTAGGTTTTTGTTTCTATGGAAACAAAGAAAAACACTTTATTTTTTCCTTTGTTTATGTGAATTACATACTTATTCCAGTAGTTTCAAATTTAACATTTTCTGTTTTAAACTTAGTGTTCACTGGGGGCCTCTACCAACTTATTTTGAATTCAGGAGAATTATATTGTCATGATGATTTCTGCAGCTTCACATATAGTACATCTTCAGTTTAAGAAGAAAGAAGAAAATACTGAGTAATTACAGATGAGAAGAGTCTTTTCTGTGCTCTAGGAAGCCAAAAGTAACTCAGAGATACTTAAATAAGATTGAAATTTTCTTATTTCATGCCTCTTTGAATATATGTTTATCACAGAAAATAACCATAGTATGGTTGTGCCCTTTTGGGCACAGCTAGTGTGTGGTATTCCAAATTTTAGCTGTCTTCATGCTTGGGATTTCTGATTAACTGGATCCACACATCTTTTTTTAATAATTGCTCTCCAGCAATAAATATGAACTGTTACCTGGCAAGATAGAAGTGTTCCATCACAGCTGAGCTAGGTGCCTGCACTTAATGCATAAGTGACTGTAATTTGCAAGATTTATACTTCTGTCAGTGCTTGTAACTTGTGATTTATTGCACTGTCCCAGCCAAGCTGTGTTAGGCACAGGGTAAGAAAATAAAGAAGTAGAAGGATGCAGAGTTGCTGCCTTATGATGTCTGAGGTGACACAAATAGAATTATCAAATGTATTGGTATGTTATTTATATCATATACTTGTATCATATTAGAAGAAATGGGTGCATATTTGTTCATGTATGATCTGGTTTTACTTAGGAGCCGAAGGTTAAAGAACAAATTAAAAAAGTAGCCAGCATGGCTTCACTTGCAGCAGTATGTGGGATAATGGATCAGAAGCTGGAAGTGCACTTGGAATCTCTGCCTTCTGTGGACGCTCTGAAGAAATTTGTTTCCCTTTCTCAATTCAATGAAGTACTGAAGAAGCCATCTTATATTGAAGAAAAAAGTGGGTATGTCTGTGCTAAAGCTTCAGTAATCATCCCGAATAAACTTCATTTGTGTGAAGCAGTGGTTAAGATGCTGGCTTTTCTTGTTCTTTTCTTGGGTAACTTTTTGCCAAGATAAAAATGAAGAATTCTGTACACAAGCTATTTTAATTTTTTAAATTTTTATATTTTTATCATGTTTTAGAACATTAAAGCTGACACAGTTGATCAAATCAAAGGTCCTTCTGTTCAGTCCTCTAGTGCTATGAAGCCAGAGCTAGCTTTGAACACTGCTTACCCTTAGGCCACCTTAAATATATATACTGCACAAAGCCATGGCAAGTCTAAATAGAAATTATTTGCTGTTGGGAAAGGGAAACCCAGAGCAAGCCAGAGGGCCAAAACCTCAATACTTGGGTAACGAAAAACCCATGGCCAACATATAGTAATGTCTCCACTGAATACTCACACAGATGCTTATGGCTGAGACTGACTGAGCCCAGAACTGATTTTACTCTTTTTAAAACCACTTAATTTTTAGATTTCTTTTCTGTGAGCTTGTCCAGTCTCGCCTTGAACCTGTATAAATCTTAGCAACTTAAAGTAGTATAGTGAGTTTGTACAGTTAAGCACTACCTGGTGGAGTAAGAATGTGCAGAATAAACTAGTACAGTAGGTATTTAAGAATAATATTTTTCTTACAGCTTATGTGAAGAAACAACATCTCAAGGATGGGGAAAAATTGTTGCACGCTATGTTCGTGACCAGTGGATTTGCCTTTGTTTCATTTTAAATTCATTTCCAACACTGGCTCAAGAGTATGAAGAAACTTCAGAAATGTCATTATTTACAGTTGAAAAGTCAAAAAAAATTCTACAGTCTGCATTAGAAGCCCTAACTATTCTTCCTTCGGACCAAGTTTTACCTGTGTTTGACTGCATGAAAGTCCTTGTTCCCAAGGTAAAAGATAAGCCTCCACAATATTAGTAGTTTTTGAGTGTTTTCTGTCAAATATAACGCTTTGTCCTTCTCTTTATTTTTAGCTTCTGGACTCATCAGAATCTCTCTGCATAGAAGCATTTGATTTGGCTTGGAAAATTACTTCCTCTTTGAGCAACACACAGCTAATATTTTGGTCCAATCTAAAAGCTTTTGTTCAGTTCATCTTTGATACTGAAGTTCTAGCTGTTGCTGCAAGGGCAAACGGTCAAGCATATACCAAAATAAAAGAGGTCAGTTTTAAGAATTCTTTTTTTTGAGAGAGAGGAACTTAAATTATACCTCTGTCTAAAAATGTGTAATGTTTTATTTTCTCTTCAGCCATTGTCAGATTTTCCTTTCCAAAAAGGTACAGAATGGAAGGTGTTAAGATGAAAGATCTGAGAATTCGATTGAAGATAAATATATTGTTTGTTCTTGTAACATAGAAAATTATAAGTACTGTTTGTTTTTAGACTTTTCAGTGTCTTCTGCATGCAGAAAAATCAGGTTTTTTGTTGTTTATTTTATTTTTACACAATGTCCTTCCTCTTGAATATTTTGATTAGGATTTGACACCTGAACTGTCACAAACTATTAATATTTTAGGAAAATTTCTAATAGTTTAGTCTTTATGAAAATGCTTTCTTAAATGAAAAGTTAGAACAGTTCAAAACTTTCTTCAGTGTGATTGAATTTAAATCCTTTTTTTTCTGATGGTCCAGGTGTAGAAAACATAAATACCATAGTCATTTTAGAGTCAATATTAATACTGCATGGTAGAGCTGCTTCCATTGTTGAGAAGGGGAAAAATAGGATTTTTACTTTTTTTTGTAAGGTGTTTGAAGCTGCCAGTACTGCAAAAGTATTGGTGTTCTTTTTTCATTTTAAGTCACTAAAACTGTATTTAATACTGAGAGGTTAGTTCATCTTGGCTTTATACACTGGAAGGTTGTTCACTTTCTTTTCTAAATAGTATTTTTCCCCCCCTCTAAGCACTAATTAACTCTTTGTTCAGAACAGTCCACAATGAGTGCAAGACTTTTACTGGAACAGTAATACATTATGAATTAGCTACTAGTGCTTATGTATGCTTAGACTTACTATCTCATTAGGAGGGCTTGCAGTTTTGCTTTGAAGTCACCATAAGTAGCTCTGTCCTGGTGTCACGCTTGTAACTGTAAGTAATAGCAAGTCTCAACTTTATTGTTAGTCTAGACACTCCAAAATTATTTGTATTAAAATACAGAAACATGGACACTTCCTAGCTATTTAAAATTGCTTTGATACCTTCATATGAGGCTGAATTATCTTAAAATGTAGTCCCATTTATTTTTTTTGTTCTTTTTGAAAACTTGCTTCAAGTGAATGTTGCCATTGTGTATTTTAAACAGCAGAGAACACTTTGCATTTGTAGACTTCGTGTGGCCTGAAGCCAAAATAAGGATGCATATGCAAAGATGGTAAAATCTCTTCCATTCTAGAAATTGATTAGCTTTCTCTTTTAATGAATATCTGTAACAGCTAATTGTATGCTCAGTATTGTAGTAACTGATGAGCTATAGTTAGTTTTTTTATTTTTATCTTAAAACTTGTTTAAGTTCTTAAAATTACTGTCTTAACTTCAGCATTAGTATTGCAAACATTGTGTAAGGTGTATTTTGCCACTGTTGAGAGTCTTGAGTCTGTGTGACAGCTATGCCATTGTCTGCAGTGGGACATACCATGACATCAAGGAGATAATGAAGGTCTCGTATACTCAACAAAGGGCATCTGGTCGGGCCACCTTCTGCCCCTTCATAAGAAATGAAGATAAAGTTCCCAAGCAAGTGCCTACTTATGTATATTTTTATCCCAGTCTTCGGCAGTCCCTGGTGCCATTGACCCCTTGTGTAATGGCTGTATAGTTGTAGCTAAAGAGAAATGAAAAATGGAACTGCCTGATACTGATTTGTCACAAAAGCATAATTTTAATTTTGTCTACCACAGTGCATTCTGTCTTTTTAATAGTTGAAGGGGTGGAAAAAACGGGTATTTTTGAGTCAAAAAATTGAATATTGCTATGGTAACATCTAGAAGGGTTTCCTCAGAAGTGCCTAGAGCACTGTATTCTTAAACTTCATTTTTTCTGCTGCATTCTTCCTTTTATTTTGTGATTATTCAAATGTTAATTGTGCTAGAACTTATATATCTTTAATTTCTTTGTGTGTGCTGGACTTTTACTGTGTTAACGAAGCAGTTGAAAAACATTTCAGGATTGAGAAATGCATAGTAAATGTCATGCTACTTCCCTACAGGTGAAACACAATGGTTCAATTCTGGAATTATGAGGAAAGTTACAATGTCTTTGCACTAGAAAAGAAGTTTGAACTCTTATTAAAAACCCCACATGTTTCTAGCATAGAATTTTCTTTCCAGAAAGGTTTCTTTGGAGTGTATTCCAGTATTTCAGTTTTAAGCTCTTCATGAACTTCTTGGTGCTTTAGTCCTTAGCAATTCAGAACAACTTTCCCTACAGAACTGGCATTACTGTCAAAGAAGCATCACATTATCAAATGTATTATTTCAATACAGAGGAGCAAAGCAGCTCTGTCTTGTCAGAGCTGTAACACCTTCTGGGAAACCATTTTCATGGACAGCTCTAAGTGACGTCTAAAAGGAATTTATAAAAACCCCTACCTGTTCATTCTGCATCTCCCTGTCCTCTCCCAAATGCTTGCAATTTCTTAGAAAAAAATTCACTTTGCAACTGAAGTTTACTTTTGCCCATAGCCTAATGAAGGCTGTTGGAATGAAAAATTTTGGTATAGTTTTTTTGTTTTGTTTTATTTTTCTCCTTTTTGGAGTTCTAGATAGCAGTTTTAAATATCTTAAATATGCCCTTAAATAAAGGGTGAAAAGACATTTTTCCACTTTAACTCAAGGACGAAGTTTAGCATGAATGTAATCCTCATTAAAGAAGAGAATTAGTGATATGGCTACCTATGTAAGAAATCTTGTTTAATGCTTAATTTTTATTTTTTTTAAGTTGGTAAGGATAGATTAACAACACCAGGTCTGTGCTCATGAAGTAAGCCCTGGTGCATTTGTTCCCTGTTAGGAGATTTGTGTGAAGCATCTGGTGTTACATCTGTTTAAGCAAAGATTAGCTCTGTCGTTTGTTAACATAAGCATGTACTGGGTCAATTGTTGCCCATTCACCTTCTCTTATAATAAGGGAGTTGTAAAGAAATTGGAGACACCATTAACCCGAGCAGAGACAGGATGCAAAAGATGGTCAGCCCTACTAAAAGGGACATCACTGCAATATTATTCTAATAAGTCTGGCACTTCTGAAAACTAGATTTTGAATCTTTTATTTCTTCTTTTCAGATAATTTTCAAGCTCATAGATCTGTCCACTACAAAGACTGGAGTCTTCAATGTAGTCCTTAGTCATTGTTGTCAATCTTGGATATTTCCTACTGTTGATGAGAGAAGTGCCTTGACAAATGCTTTCTTAAATGCTGGAAATTATTGTGAACTTATCACTGAGGCTTGTGTCTTTGGAACTGTATTTAGGAGAGATCAAAGGTATAAAAAAAATCTTCATGATTATATTTGTTACAATTTCATGTTCTTTGTTTTATTTACACTTTGAAATAAGTATTAAAGGCAGATTTTGTATGCTGTTCTGTTAATTTTGTTGCTTTGTCTTCTTTCATCTGTGAAGACTTATTCAGGATGTGCATGCCTTCGTAGAAAATCTTGGAGAAAAATGTGCAGCAAATGTTGTTACAGAAAGGTAATGATTTTGAGGATATACATTTCAGTATTTGATGTGAATTGTGTCTTCATCATTATTGATGCTGTGATAGGAAAGATGCTGGTTTTGAATTCAGCTTGTTACCACAGAATCATAGGATATCTCAAGTTGGAAGGGACCATAAGCAGTGTATTCATAACCTTTGACCAACCTGTAAGCATAAATTAGTTGTTAAAAGATTGTAGTTTAAAGGCACAAAACTTCAAAAACTCTTTGATACAGCTATTTCTGTAGAAAAAATTTTAAACACCTAGATAGCTACTAAAGACCTCAAGATAGAAGCAGGGGCAAGTTATGTGAAACTCATTATTTTTCTTCATCAGTAATGATGAAGAGACCTTAAAATTCTGGTTCTAGGTATTTGCATATTGTCTCACTGCACACAACTTGATGGGTGTATGTTGAAGATAATGTTTGGTGCTTTTTTTAATTTAGGAATTGTCTTTGAACAAGTAGAGTTTAATTTTTATTTTTTATTGATATTTTACAGTACAAATCGAGATGATCACTACGTTCGGGTTTGTGCTATTAAATTTCTGTGCTTGTTGGATGGATCAGATATCTTGCATAAGACATTTATTGAAGACATTTTCATCAAACTACTTGATAAAGTAAAATTAATTTCTCTTGATATATAAATGTAATGTTAGGACAATTACTAAAATGCAAAATATTTACAATTAACAGGATGTATTTTTGGTTGTTTGTATAGCCTGTCTAGATTTGCCCAGTAATGAGAGGGAAGTTAATTCGGCCAAACCAAAATAGTAAAAATTGCCTTTTGGGTTTATTTCTCACTTTTTAGTGGATTTTCTGACTTCCTGGAACATTATCCAAATTGTAAGCATTGTTCTATTAAGAAGCTTCCTTTAGGCTGCATTCTGAGGCACTGCATTTCACTTTAACAGTTGCAGATTACCTTTTGAATTGAGAGAGCTTTGTCTCCTTACAATACCTTTATAGACAGAAATAATGGAGAAGATTGGGGTCTGATTTTCATTTATATCATAGCTGCTTATGCACTGGCAGTAGTCTAAAGTAGTGGTAAATTATTACAGCTGCTATTAGAATATCACCCATACATTCTGGTAGTATTGAATTCTGCCTTTGTCTGAAGAACAAGGAATCAGTTGGTCCCTCATTCTTCTCAATTAAGTACTTGCATTTTAATATTAATTAGAACTTGGACCACCGCATTATTTTTTTTTTCTAAAAAGTTAATGAAATAGTTTTGGCTGTCATGTATTTTGAAGGCCAAACAGAGTATGGAGGGAAAGAATCTAAGCTGTATGAGATCATGAATTTCAAATCTTTTAAAAGCTCCATTGCATCTGTTTTCTTTCACTCAAAACATCTTATTGCAGCATATCAATTTCAGTCTTGAAATTAGCGCTATATTTACAAGCTGATCTAATTGATAGCATGACTAAAGCCATTTTTTAAATGTAGGCTCCTAAAGTAGAAATATTTTCATTTATATACTCTCTTCACTTAACTAAATAACTTTTTGATTCTTCATGCTCCATTTTATTCAGTACTATTTTATTTGTTTATATACAGTACGTGCTGTAAATTCTTCGAATTTCTCCAGTTTCAAGGGTCTTAAAATGTAACAATTTCTGTGCTCTTAAGTAAACATACTAATTGGAATTGTGTATGTCTTTCAGGTTTCTGAACTTTTGCAAACTTTCTGACAAACTTCAGAATTTATTTCTTAATAAATTAAATTAATATATTTCCTAACTTTAATGCTGATACTAGCTGTGCAGCAGACGCTGCTTTCTTAGTGTAGTAAAGTGCATGTCCATGTATTCAATTTTGAAGGAAGAATAGTAATAAACTTTTTAATTTGCTTTTAGGATGAGGTGGTGTCCAGATCTAGAACACGCTATTACGTAAACTCTTTACAGCATAGAATTAAAAACCGGGTATGGCAGACACTCTTAGTTCTTCTTCCAAAGCTTAACCAGGTATTGCTTTTCACTGTGAATTATTAAGTAAATAAATAAATATTTACTTTCAAGAATAATTTGGTGTCATGCAAACTGCATATGTTACATTACTGCAGGGTATAAAAGGCATGTAATCTCTGTGGCTGATGTAGAAGTTTTGTGTAGTGGAAGTTTTATGTAGTTTCATTCTTTCAGTCTGAAGTCGTGGATTTATGATGTATTTCTAGAGGACACTGAAAACTGATACTTGGATTAGGGAATTTTAGGAGGCTAGATTGTTCCTGTTAAAGCTACCTAAAACTTTACTGATTATCTGATTGAAAGCTTTCCATTTAGTAAAAATGGTCAAGAAAGAAATTGGGAAGTGTCACTTTCATCAAATCCTGGTTCATAAGAAAATATTTGAAAAGTATAGTGAAGAAATTAGATGGTTCTAAAATGTTTTCATTTGTGTATTAAAAATATATCTAATATTACTAAATAGCTGAGAGTGTTCTTTTATTTAGAATATTTTTATTCATGAAAAAACTAACAATATACTAAGTGATTATCTGTTTTTTTTTCTCAGAATTTTTTGTGTGGAACCTTTGACAAAGTTTTTCAGGCTGGATTCAATAATAACCAGGCATCTGTGAAATACTTCATAGAATGGATTATTATCTTGAGTCTCCATAAATACCCCGAGTTCCTTAATAAATTCTGGGATTGCTTTTCCTATGTGAGTAAGAACTTTGGCATTCCCTTGAGTAATTTTGAACAAAGAGCACACAGTTTGTCTTCCCACACCTTATTTTCTGCGCATTCCAATCTTCTTTTAGAAGCAGGGGATTGTTGAGTAGGTCAGCTTAACTTGGAAGTGATCTGCACTATAATGTGAGACATTTAGAAATTTGTGATATATAAGTGGCTGAAAAGAAGTGAATTCCACCAGTTGAGAGATTTCCTTTGACAATGTATTATTCTAGGCAGAGTAGAGCTGCCACAGTGAGTCAGAGTAGTCAATGTGAGAACCATCAGGAACTCATGGATGCCCTAGATTCCGAGTCTGGGAAGGTACTGCCAAATCACTTTTGATTTCTAAAGCCAGCATTTGTCTTCTGCCTCCTGTTTGTCAGTAGGAACATGACTTGCATAATGCACATTCAATTTGCAGCTTTTAGTATGGACTTCTCTCATGGTGGAGTCTTGTAATGTGGTTCCAAAACTGGAGGCACAGTTTGAGTGATGGGACCTAAAAGCTGTGAAAGGGTTGACTGAGAAGAGCTGACTTACCAGCAGTTCATTTTTGTGTCTTGGATTCTTCTTTAAGTAATTGCCCATAAGAGTTGATCTGTAGAAATAGTAATTGTTTGTATTGATACCCTTGAATTTATTAGCATTATGTATTCGGGCTGAGAAGAAAATATGTGTCCTTGTATCTCCACCAGTGTGTAGGAAGATATTATTTGTGGTGGTGCCTCTGCCGAAGCTCAACACTCATAAGAGTTAAATACAGAGGTCTTCTTGCTTATGGAATAGCCTGGTTGCTACTGTAGTTTCTATAAAAACCAGACAATAGGACAAGAATTAAAATTACATTAAAAGTAGTAGTAAACTGTATGTATATATGCACATTTTCTGCCTAAAACCAGGCAGGATTTTAGTGCTCTTTAATACAGGTTTTTAATTCTGAGATAACTTTGCTTATTAGTGATGTGGGCTGTTTAGATTTATACTTTTTTTTTGAAGTACATAAAGATACCTTGTCATCCTATCTGAACTGATGAAAAGTGCTCTAAGGGATGTAACCTTTTCCTATTTCAGAGTTCTTTCCAAGAGCTCATGCAGTTGGAATTACTGTCAGTTTGGTAGATGATAATCTGTTGGATCAAAGTGATCTCATGCTGATAACAAGTGTACTAAATCACAGTGGGCCTTTTCAAACAATCAGAGCAAGCAGAAAACATGCAGATTTATGAAGAAGGAATACAGATTGTATTTTCAGAGCTGTCCTGGTGTTGGGGAATTCATTTACTGCAGGTAGCTCAGTGTGCAGCTGCAGTTCGAGCTGCAGGTTGAGCTCTGGGGGTAGCGGGAGCCTGAGGCAAGAGTGAGAACTGGTGACGACCCTTGCCCTTCCTGGGGGAATACAGTGAACTTGTGTTAAATTTTAGCTTTTTTATGCTGCTCTGTACTTCATTCTGATTGATGTGTTAGTAAAAAGCAAATAACGTGTTATGAAAAATGAAATCTTAATAATAGCCACTTTGTATTTTGGTAAATTTTGCTGTGGGAACACATAGGTTTTTAATAGTGTTAATATTATTGCATATGCAGAATGTGCTGTGAACACTTACAAGGTATAAAAACATTTTATATGCATATTTCTTGTCACATTCTCTTCTGCTTTAGGACTACAAGGTATAAAAACATTTTATATGCATATTTCTTGTCACATTCTCTTCTGCTTTAGGATGAAGAAAAGCTTAAAACAAGCATCTGCACATTTTTATCAGTGTTATCCCACTTTGACATCATTCTTCAAAATACCTCAGAGAAGGTAAATTGGACTAAAAGTGTTCATTGTTCACTTGCAGACTATACTGAGTTCGGAAATAAAAACCATTTTGCAGTCTATTTTCGAGACTTTTTATATACTTACTCCCTATTAAGGTATCCTTTGATAAGGAAGACACTAACTCTTCCTGTCACTTCTGTAAAATATTGGACTTATGAAAATTAGCTAAATGGCAGATGTTCTGGATACATAGGACCTGATTACCCATGAAATGTTCTAGAATAGGTACTCCAGTTTTAATTAAACATGTGGATGCACTTGGGTCTTCCTTGCTGCTCTTTTAATCAGAAGTAAATAGAGGTTTTCTTGTATGCAGAAAATAATTTTTAAAGCAAATTAATACATTTTCAAAAAACAAGTGAGGCTGTAGGTCTGTGTTGTAGTGAGATGAAAAGAAGGAAATTAAGATCACATTTTGAAGCCTGTAATTGCTGCTACTCTTACTAAATTACTGTTACTAAAAGACTGTTTTGTGAGGAATCATTTCTTGAGCCACTCAGCTTCTCTACTTCTGAATGTTATGTTAAGATTTAACATAAATAGAAGCTATTTCTTTGTCTCTTTTTTTTTTAGAAGCCAGCTTTGAAGAAAGCCCTCATAGTTGTTTTGCAGTGGTGTTTCAACCATAATTTCAGTGTTCGACTTTATGCATTAGTTGCCCTTAAAAAGATCTGGGCTATGTGCAGAATGCTGCACGTAGAAGAATTTGAAGCTCTGACACCAGTTATTGAATCTAGCCTTCAACAAGTGGAAAACATGCATGGCACAGGGTTAGTAACAGTCTTCTGACTTACAGCTTAACAGTGGTTTTCTGAGCCATTTGCAGCAGGTCTAATTTTCTAAAATGGTACTTGATAATTTCTGTGGGGTTTTATGTGTCTTTTTAACTCTGTTTAGAAAGAAGTTGGCATGGGAAGACATGGGACAGAAAAAGGCAGCAGAGGGAGGACTCTGCTTTGTTGTTGTTGTTATTGTTGATGGCTAAAGGTTGACACTGAACCATGGGCTGGTATCCAGTTTCCTTCAGAGACCTAGATGGGATACTACTTCCTGCCAAACTTGCTTCTTTTGCTAATAGAGTATAGAGATGTGTTATGGGCCTTTTTTGAAACATAAATAAAACTTACTCTTAATTGTTTAAGTATTTTCTTTCCTATACAATATATAGTAAATAAACCAGGTTGTCTTATTCCCATCCAACAATTTGAAAAAAAAAATATATAAAAATCCACTATGTTGCCTTTTTTGTGTATCTTGCACTACTTTCTGCAATTGCAGGAATGCTAGAAGAAACTGGCAGCGAATCCAAGATCATTTCTTCTTTGCAACATTTCATCCACTTGAGGATTACAGCCTAGAGGCAAGTCTGAGACCACACTATTTGTGTTTTATAACTGTATTTATGTCTTTCTTGGTATCTCCTAATGTGGGATGAAGTTACCAACTGTTACTCATTTAAAATTGAACAATTACTTGGCCTAAGTTGTGATGGATTTTAGGCTAAGACTGCAGCTTAATTTTCTTCTTACTGTTGTGTTAAAAACGTAGGTCAGTTAAGAGGCAACTGTGATGAATGTGCCCATCTGTGGGAGTTAATCAGGTTTTATATTTGTGACTGGAAAAGGTAATTCTAATAACTGATGAGCATCTACTTAATAGCACGTAGTTTGTCAGGATTTGTGAGACATCTGCTCTTAGAAGTAACTTGAGGTTGCCTAACTAAATTGTTGCTTGGTGTGAACAGGATGCATATATATAACTTCTAGACCATCTTTTTCAGCTATTCTTTTTGTTACAGCTTAAATAAATGACAGCTGAATAAACACTGAGGAAGGAAGGCAGAAATAAGGGTGGAGATAAATATATGAGGTAGAAGAATTAGGCTGAAAATACAAGATGGATGTGAGCAGGGGTATATGTTCTGGCAGAAACAGTGCCATCCTTGAGAGAAGGAATTTTTTCTTCTTTTTAACTGATGTTCTGTGAAATATTTTTGTGAACACAAATGCTAGACAGTGGAAAATGAAAGTCCTGAACAAGAGGAAAAAACCCCAAGGCTAATATTTGTGAGGCGTTTAAATATATTCAGGGTACATCTTCATCTTCAAGGATGCATTAGGGTAAACAAAAAGTCTGGGTTTTAAACTCTTTGTCATATTCGGTCTTAATCTTGTGATGGGTGTTTGTTTCTACTTGATAAATTGTGGTTAGCTGCATTGGTAATGCTGAGTTGGATTTTACCTCTACATTTTAATACTTTCAACTGTATTCCTTTTGATATTAAATCAATCTGAGTTCTTTACTTGAATTGTAAGAGTATTTGAAAACTAGTGTTACACATACAAGATTTTCACAAGACCTTTGTGCTGAGAAGCATAGTGTTAGTTCTTTGATATTCTAGAATTTCACAGCAGTAATCAATGCAGATCTTTGGAAAAGGTCTAATTAGAGAGATAATGAACTAGATTTATGAAAGTTTGGGATAGCACTGTATGTAAAGTTAGGAATATTGAGAGTATATTAGTAAGCTGTATCAAATACCAACAAAAACAAGTACTAAAAGCATAGAAGGCTAGATAGAAGACATGTGCAATAAAACTACCAGAGAATAATTACCTGGTTTTGCTTGCTTTTGTATTGCTCTGCTAACACCACCGTGTTACATTGCAGACAATATTTTACACTCTTCCCCGCCTTTCGGAACTTGCTGAAGATGAATGGATCTCACTCTCTAAATTTGACAGATTCACTGACATTCCTTTGCCACCAGCATTTCAGTGGTATCATTCTCGAACAGAACTTCGTGATCTGAAACCAAGTGACTGGTCTCAGCAAGATATGGGTAAAATATAGCTAACCTATATTAAGTTTAATTATTTTTATGTAGTAGATGTACATATCTGTAATCACTCTGATCTCTGTTTCTCAGAGTCATCTGCTTTCTACACTATTACCATTTAGATTATCTTCTTTACTGAAGCACTAGCTTCACTCCTGCTTGCATATCTGTGTGACTACTACAACTTGTTTTTATAGGTTCACATTCAGCTGAATCAGACAGCCAGACAGAATGGACCGATGTTCAGAAAAAGATTATACCCTGGAAAAACAGTACTCCTAGTTTAGATTTGGACATGGCATTTCAGGATCGTGCTGCCAAACTTGGTAAATCAAACAGCAGATTGATTGTGGTGGCTTCGCTTATTGATAAACCTACCAATTTAGGAGGTAAGGTCACTTTCACATTTTTAAACTTTTATTTTAGTCCTTAGAGCCCCCTTAAATATTAGAAATTAATTTCATTTTATGTTGATAATTAGAAAATTATTTAAGTGCTGCTCAGAAAAAAAAATCATTATCCTGAAAAAAACGGGTAATAAATCATTATCCTGAAAAAAAGAAATACTACCTGCTTCAGAGAAGGGATCTTCTATAGTTGCATTTTAAGAAGAAAATAAAAGTAGTACTTACACATCGCACGCATTAATTAAATAGAACTTTGCTGTAAATAATGCTTGGTTTCTTACTGTTTTATAGTCTTGTTTACAGTTGAGTTTTTCAACTGTGTATGCAGTTAAAGGAAATAACTTGCTTTTACAGTTTTCTTCTTAACAATTAAAACAAATCTTGTAGACCTACTAGATTCTCCTAACTGTTGGACAGTAAAGTCCCCTTTCCTGTAAGAGCTCCTTCATGATGTCATGTCAGCTGTGATACAATAAATCCTGCAAATACTTTATTGCCATTGTGTTTGCTGTTGTTAGCAGTTTAAATAACTGCAGTGAGGCTGTTAATGAAAAGTAAGCCCACAAGCTGGTGCTGTCTGCATTGTAATGCTATTGAGTCATCTTCTAAAGCCTTTCATTTAACAGGTACTGGATTTAAAGTGTAAGCTTGTATGTGTATGTCTTAACAATCCATCCTTGCTAAGGCTTGGACACTAGCCCCTTTGTGCAATTAGTATTGTAAAAGAACATTGTTGGACATAGTTCTTTTCTAATTTCTGTCTTTCTGCTAAGTTACAAAACATTTTTTTTTCTGTAATTTATATGGAACAAGGTGTGGCTTGGAACAGATCTGAAACTGATTAAAAATAGGTGACTAAAGTAACCATTTCTCTTTTGCACTCTCTGTCATTTTCATTTGCTAAAACATTCTGGAGTGGTGTTTATTTTCTACACAAAAATTACTTTATGTCTTGTTTTTGTAGGCTTGTGTCGTACAAGTGAAATATTTGGGGCATCTGCATTAGTTGTTGGCAGTCTTCATTACGTACAGGATAAGCAGTTCCAGCATCTCAGTGTTTCTGCAGAGCAGTGGCTCCCCCTTGTTGAGGTGAATGGAAACACTTTAATAGCTAAAAAGTGTACTGAGCATCCTTGGTTGTCAGATGCATAGTTCATAGTCTTACTTTTTTTATCTTGAAAAAATGAGCTTTTTGTTTAAGGGAAGGTCCTGCTATTATCTCTCACAGTTGATCTTGCATGTTTTGGTCTAAGCTGTGTGTCAGCCTCAATAAAAAAAAAAGAATTTAGAGAATACTTTCAATTTCTTCTACTGGGATAAACTGATTATGTGAGCTGTCATTGTTACATAAGATGTGTTTTATAGTGGTGTGTTGGAATTTAATATGTATGCATAAAAGTTGAACAACACTTCATTTATTTTACTTGGTCCATCGCTTTTGGTAACTTCATTGGATTAATCTTTGAGTTTGCCTGAAGTTAACTTGGGCCAACTTTTAGAACCTGATTGAGTTACCAGTTTTTCATCTCTAAGTCATCTGAAACTCAGTGCAAATTTTTCACATGGTGATTATTTTCAGCCTATTTTCAGGACAAGATAACTATAGTATGTTTTGCCTAAAACAGAGTGCTGATGGACACATGTTGTGCCTGATTTCTGTACAGAAGTCCACTGATGGTAGAGCTGCTGTTGCAAGAAAAAATTGGCATTTTAATACAAATAAGCAGTTAAGAAAGTAGGATGTAGATAAGTAAGAAATTCTTCACTTCCAGCTATCCAAAGTTGCAGTGCTGGCATATAAGGCAACTCAGTTTCAGTGAGGGCAGTTCTGTTGTGTTGGGAAGGAATTCCAGGTTAAATAACAACTATCTACCTTGTCCCTATGCAAGAGTGATTCTTTTATATTCAGATATAAGGCTTGTAGCTGTCAGAAGCCTAGAAAAGTCCTTCTTCATTGGATTCATGGGGTACATTTTTTGTGGCATTATCTGACCTTTTCTGTTACTGCTGAAGAGCTTTTAAAATGTTAAGCTATATATAAATGGACAAAGTCTTTGAGGATAAAAGTCAGTCATCTTAAAAACTGTTCAAGTAAATTGTTTTTACAGTAACTTGAGAAGTTTACAGAAGGTGATATTTAAATATTTTTATATTTCTCTCTACTTTTAATGGATAGGTGAAACCATGTCAGCTGGTTGATTATTTACAGCAGAAAAAAACAGAAGGCTACACTATTATTGGTGTGGAGCAGACAGCTAAAAGTTTTGATCTTACAGAATATTGCTTCCCAGAGAAGTCACTGTTATTGCTGGGGTAAGAACATACACATTTTTGTAAATCTACCTCTTGCAGTCCATCCCTTCCTTTGGTCAGAGTTTGGTCATATGAAAACTGAGTGACACTGGTAAAGGTGATTTTAGAATGGGCCGTGCTTATGGAAAAAGGAGAGCTTGGCATTGATACTTCCTCATGAATGATCCTTCCTTCTCCTCATACTTAATAACCTGTCCAGACACAATAACCCCTTTTTATTATGGATGAAGGTAGCAACAGCATGGATTGTATTTTTCCATGTATGATAGAGATGTAACTAAACTGAACAGATGATACGGAACCGGTATGTGTAGGCTGTGATGAGCTCAGCAAGGAGGAGGCTGCCTGTTTACCCTGCTTAACTTGGTGAGGAGGGCTGGAGCAGAGGACGAGTGTGCATAGCTGGGAGATGCTTTCAAAGTTAAGGACTGGGCACAAGATGAAGTTTTTGCAGTACAAGCAGAGGGTGGGACAAGAAGCAATAATCACTTTCTATAAGCAGAGACGAGCCTCAGATGTGATATAAAGGGGAGACTACTTAAAGAAATCTACAATAATGCACCTACAAGTCAGAAAGCTACTGGCATTGCAGAGCTACTGAGACTAGTAGAAAAGGCCTGCCTATCTTTTTAGGATGAAGTGAGCAGAAATACCTTTTTTCCAACTTTTTTATATGTAGCTTGTCTTCAGAATGTAGTTCTCATAGTCACTTTGTTCTCTTTTAATTAACAACATAGTTTTAATTTCTGGGAACCTTTGATATCTTCTGGTGTGCTCAGTTCTAAAAAGGCAAAACTTCCAGTTTTCAAGGCTTCAATGAGTTTTGGCATTCCTTCATGACAAATGTAAAGTAAGCAGTTGAGGTTCCCTGCTGTGCCAGCAGCTTCATGTCTGGTCATTTCATCTGTAGCTGGTCATTTCACTATATATGGAGTTAAAAAATAAAAACAGAGTCTTTATGTTGGGTGTTCAGCTATTGCTGGACCAGTGAACTGAAAATTGAGTGTCCCGCCAGGTTTCCTGTATCAAAGCTTAGTTAGGCCTCCCTGTGTTTTCTTTGTATCTGTTATGTATTCCTGTTTTTAAAAAATCCATTTCTTGTCATCAGTCATACTGTAGGCAGATGCACCATTTGTCAAAGGCTGTTTGAATGCTGTTGTGACATTTGGATTTTCTCCTTTCTGGAACACTTGTCCTTTCTCAGATACAAGTTACTGTATCTTTTTTACTAGAAATGAACATGAAGGAATCCCAGCAAACCTGATTCACCATCTGGATGTCTGTGTGGAAATTCCTCAGCAGGGTATTATTCGATCACTCAATGTTCATGTAAGTGGAGCTCTGCTGATCTGGGAGTACACAAGGCAACAAGTGATCAAGCAAAAACAAAAATAACTGCCAAGAGTCTCGTGCCTTATAGTACAGCTGGTGGCTTCCTATGGTGCTACAACATGAAATTCTGAATAGATGAGATACAAACTCAGGGTGAATGAGGATTCTTAACTTTTGCATGTTTTGTTCTCTGTAGTGTTCAGAGTGACTTTTAAATGCCTTAATACTTTACCTCCTTAAATTGTTGCATTGGAAATAAATACTATTTATATTGCACGTGGCATCTGTGTGTTTTTCCTACTGTTAGAACATCAGCACAGTAGTGTGAACAATCCCAAACTCAAAACCACAGGATTTTTACTGCAGTTACTTCAACTGCGAAGGGCAGTTAAATGCCTCCCTGACATCCGATCCCATCAGATCTCGGAAGTGAAGCAGGGTCAGCCTCGGTTAGTACTTGGATGGGAGACCTCCTGGCAATACCAGGGGCTGTAGGTTTTAGTCCTGAGGACTTCACTGTCGCTGTCCAAGTCCAAGCTCGCTCGGCCGTGGCGGATGAACCTCAGGAGTTAAACGGTGGGGCCAGTTCTGTGCACGCTGTGCCTCACCTAAAAAAGCCACTGTGCAGGCTGGAAGGGCACACCCACGTGGGGAGAGCCCTGCCCAAATGTTTGCTCGCGAAGTCAAGCCATACTTCAATTGTGACTATGCTTTGAATTGAAGTGGTGCCTTTAGCCAAAGTATTTAATGATTCCAGCATCTAGATGTGTACTAGATTATATAATTTTTGGAAGGTGACTTCACTTACATAATTACATTAAATGCTGCCCCTTGTTTACATGCCTTTCACAGTCAAGTTTACTAATCCTACTGTAAACTCTGTATCTTTAATGGAGCTGCATCAGTAAGGTAATAAAATTATAGACAAGGCCATAATATGAGAATCCTGATAAATAACTGGCATACTTCAAGCAGAGATACTGATTGAAAACTTTTCACTAATGTAAACATTCCTTATAAAAAGTAAGCATACTCAAAATAGGTAGATGACATGTCATATGCACAAGATGCATTAGGTCTTATAATGGCCACTGTTACATAAACTGATGTCTGACTTAAACTGTATTTTAAAATACTTTGAAATACTTGGTAAATGGCGAATACAAATTATGTTATACCACCACCTCCTTTTGACAAGAAGGGGAAGTTGGAATGGAGGCTTTTTGTTTTAATGAAAAAGCTGGCTCACTTACTAAAAAAGAATTTTATTTTCTCTTTAGACTATGTACATTGCAGTATTAAATAATCATTTATTCCTGTGAAACAATTTTACCAGTTATACATTCAGACCCTTAGATTTGTGGACAATCCTGCACCATAAGCTGTGCACAACCATCTTCTTTCAGCAGACACGTGAGACCTGGCAACAAGAACAGCAGTCTGCATTTCAGGGAGACAGGTTAACAGTTCTTGTGCTCAAGGAGCTCCTGTTGCTTTCTCTTGCTTCTTCTTTCAGTAGTTACTCGATTCATCTTGAAAGCAGAGTACCCTAAGACTTCCCAGCAGCTTCTGGAGGAACATATCCTTCTGTTTCAAGCTTTTGTTTATATTTTAAGAAGTCTCTTCTTTTGTCAAAATGTTTAACCTGTTTAAAAACAAAAAGTATGTTCATCAGAAGAAACTACCAGAGGAAGGGGTTTTGTGTATCACAAGATGACTATGCAATTATTGGTGAACTTGAGGATTTTACTACACTAGTTAGGAGTTTTTCCTCCTCTGTTGAAATAGAAGACTAAATAATGGTGTGTTTGGTTTTTGGTTTGGAGTGGGGTTTTTTTTACCCTTTTGAAAGTGAACTGAAAGATGGAAGCTGAAATTCACCATCTGTTTACTTCATGTTCTAGTAAAAGCAGTCTATTGCTTTGCTCTTTTCACTGCTATAAACAACAATTATTTGTGATGCAAAGGTAAGTCCAGCAGCTTTTCTGTGGCATCACAGACCACATAACCTCTGAATTCATTGCCTAGAGCCACTGATATACATGGTGCAAAGCGCTCCTGAGACCACCATCACTAGAGATGACATACAGAACTGCAGTGCTCGAAGTACAAGTCAGTGCAGCAACTGTGAAGGTACTTGGATTTTTTAACTGACTTCAGTCTACAGCTGCAACAGGAACTGTTCAGCCCCTCGACACTACTGTTACTAAAGGGCAGGGCCAATTAGCTTGAGCTAAGGGAACTAAAAAGCACAACATGAGTTACATGGAGGCAGGTGGCTTACTGTGACATTATGCTGCATGAAAAAGGGTACTTTTGAGCACAAGAAGGTATCAAGTGAGTTTCAAGATGCCAAACAACTGCAGGCCCTGTGTGTCCCCTCTTCCTCACCAACAGTAATCTACAGGCACTTCTAAAAACTTTTGAGCATCTTTCAAAACTTTTTGGTTTTCAAATTCAACTATAAGCCTGTATGTTTGTATAGCTGTGCATTTATCCGAAAGTTTGAGATCCTGTTTTCATAGAATCATTGAATCATAGAATCAGTTGGGTTGGAAAAGACCTCTGAGATCATCCAGTCCAAACCGTGATCCAACCCCACTTTGATTACCAGATCATGGCACTCAGTGCCACGTCCAGTCTCATCTTAAAAACCTCCAGGGATGGTGACTCCACCACCTCTCTGGGCAGGCCATTCCAATGCCTGACCACTCTCTCTGTAAAGATTTCTTTCTGATATCCAACCTAAACCTCCCCTGGCAGAGCTTAAGCCTGCGCCCTCTTATTCTACTGCTGGTTGCCTGAGAGACGAGACCAACCCCCACCTGGCTACAACATCCTTTCAGGTAGTTGCAGAGTTTCCCTTTGTACTATTTACTGCCTGTCACAGTTCCCGGGCTAGCCAGCGGTCCGCTCAGGAGCTTTCACTTCCCACCAAAGCAAGCCAAGTTAGGCCTGACACGGGTGCGGGGCCATCCAGACCAATGCCAAGGCCGCCCTCACTGTGCACCCCTCGGGGTCGGCGCTTCCACCCTTGGCCGGGCGGCTGTGGCTCGGTGTGCTGCCGGGGCCCCGCCGGGCGGTGCTCACCCACTGCTGCGGGCAGCGCGACTCGAACGCTCTGCGCAGCTTCTCGCACTTGGCCGCGTCGTCCGCGTGGCTGTCCAGGCACTGCCAGAACTCGTCCCGGGCCCCCCAGCACGCCGCCCTCTCCTGCCTCGTCGGCGCCGCCATCCTCGCTGCCCACCTGAGCACAACACACGGCGGTACCCGGCGCGGCTCCGCCCTGCCCGCGGCTCTACCGGCAGTCCCGCTCCCGCTCCGCGCTCGCTCACTGCCCGCCAAGGGCACGCTCCGGAAGCGCTCCCGGCGCTTCCCCAATGCGCGGGCGCGGCCCCGGCGAGATGGGCGGCCGCGCTCGGTGTCCCGGTATTCCGGTGTCAGGGTGTTCCGGTGTCCCACTGTCCCGGTATCCCTGTGCGAGGTGTTCCGGTGTCAAGGTGTTCCGATATCCCACTGTCCCGGTATTCCGGTGTCAGGGTGTTCCGGTGTCCCACTGTCTCGGTATTCCGGTGTCAGGGTGTTCCGGTGTCCCGGTATTCCGGTGTCCCACTGTCCCGGTATTCCGGTGTCAGGGTGTTCCGGTGTCTTGCTGTCCCGGTATTTCGGTATTCTGGTGTCGAGGTGTTTCGGTGTCCCGGTATCCCGGTGTCAGGGTGTTCCGATATCCCACTGTCCCGGTGTCCCGGTATTCCCGTGTCCCACTGTCCCGGCGTCTTGCTGTCCCAGTGTCCCGCTATTCCGGTATCTGGTATCAGAGTGTCCCGGTGTCCCACTGTCCCGCCTCGCCGGGCGGGGCCGCCACTGCCTCTCCCCGCATCCTCCCGCCCACAGCCGTTCTCCCTGCCTGGCCTCGCCAGGGCTGCTGTGCCCTCTCGGTCGGGAAAGATACTTGGAAGTGTCCCTGGGATGCTTTTCGGGACTTACCTTCTTCCCGGTGTTATCCTCTGTTCTCTACCGCGCAATAAACAACTGCTCTTCTTGACATGAATTCTGTGCAGTGCGTTGGTGGATAATCTGTGCAAAGAAATGAAGTGTCTCTGCTTTCCCTCTCAGGCATAAGAAACCAATTGGATAATGTATGTATGTAATGTATGGCCAGACTTCGCGAACGCAGATTTGGGCAGGGCTCTCCCCACGTGGGTGGGCCCTTCCAGCCTGCGCAGTGGATTTTTTAGGTGAGGCACAGCGTGCGCAGAACTGGCCCCACCGTTTAAGTCCTGAGGTCCATCTGCCACGGCCGAGCGAGCTTGGACAGTGACAGGGAAGTCCTCAGGACTGTCACAGCACCCGGTACTAACCGGGGCTGACCCTGCTGAGCATCCGAGATGTGACGGGATGGGATGGCAGGGAGGCATTGAACTGCCAGGGGACGGTCCCACTGAGACTGGAACTCAGGTCCTTGGGATTCAGAGTCCAGAGTGCTCTCCTTTACGCCATGGGACCGCCCTCAATTGGATAATATTGTTGTGTAAAATGTCTGGGGCCAGGACCAGTTTCCATTTGGTGTTCATGAAGCCCTAGGAGCTGGAACTCAAGTCAACAGTAATGCTGAGTGATGACACACAGTCTGAGCTACTATAGGTAGTATTTAATGAATTAGGAAAAAAAACAACAGAGCACTTACAGCACTGTAAATTTCTCACAGTTTAAATAGCATGACAATAAGGTAGAGACTGGAAGGCTGATAGTGACAGCACATGCACATCACGCATTTTTTATAGTTTTTCTTAGAGCATGATTCCCTCCTAAGAGAGAGCTGGTCCATTGATTTCTTACAGCTTCTTACACAAATTACTCTGGAAAGGTTTCTCGGAACAGACTCAGTCACTGAGTCAAGCTGATAATGAAAGCAAGAACTGGTTTAGCCCAGTGGAAGGAAAATGTACCAATGGCCAGTGTGGTAAAAACAACAGCAGAAGCCTGGGGGTGGCCAGGTGGGCACCTGGTGGGCACCTGGTGGGCAACTGGTGGGCTTAGCCCAGCAGCAGCCTCAGGCCCAAAACTTGCAGTACTGGTAGGGCATCCGGGAGCAAACTCTCTTTCACTATTTCATCTGGGACTTGGTGGCATTTCCTCGTGGCAGCCCCTGTAAGCCAAAGAATTGGTAGTTTCCTTTTATGTATCAGCCACCTGGAAATATGGAGCAGTTTTGCAGTTTTGAAAGCTATGGTATATGTTCCCAGAGTAATGGTCTGCAGTTTTGGGAAGGGTCACATTTTGGCAGCAGGGAAAAGCCTAACTGCAAGGTGCTGAGCGCCTGGCAGCTCCCACACTGCCTAGCAGCTTTACAGGGAGTTTTTCCTGATACATCCCAGACTGTCCAGCAGCTTTACCAGGAGTTTGCTGATAGCTGATGCTCCGTCTGGTGTGTGAGGCAGCCCATTCGAGGAGTGGGTGTATCTGTCGACCTCCTGTGAGCTGGCTTTCTTCCTCAGCATGTGATCATGGTGCCAGTTGCTGGTGGTGGGCATCCTTTCCTGGTTCTCCTTGCAGTTGGCTCACTTGTCTTGATACGTGAAAGCTATTTTAAGAGAGGGCCAAAGGTTTGCACTTCTTCAACCGAGGCCCCGTAAACCAGCAGAGCTGGAGGGGATTTTGTTGTTGAAATTCCTAACCAGCACCTGCAAAGGGATACTCTTATTGCCTGATGCCTAAATTCCTGTGGAAATAGAAACTCAGAAACAATATTAATGGAGAAAGAGAGATGGTATACCTTTATTGAAAGCTTTCAAGGTGCACACCCGAGGTCTGTGCACACACATGCACAGGCCCACACATGCACACAGACACACACATCTGTGACCAGGGATGTCACGGCTTTTATAACTTCTCCAGCAATTTACATATGAGGTATCAATAACCAGCCATGATCTTAATTTCTCTCTGTGCCCCACCCATAGGGGTCCTTAGAACTGCCCCTTGGAGAAGTTCCAGAACTTGCAGGTCTTCTTCTTGTGTTTTGTCTTCACACTATCTACAGGTGGTTTCTTACAAACACCATGGCCTTGGCAGAGCATGAGAAAGCTCATGAATCTGTGAGAAAGAGCTTTAGTAATTCACCTAAGATGTGAGCAACCTAGGAGAATCCATGTAAGTTATATAATCCATAAAATATACTAAAATCCTTAGGCATCACTCTTTTGGAGCAGTGTTAATGAGACTGCTGCTGTACACTGTATGGTATATAATACTGTCTGTTATAGGTAATTTGACCGAATTATTGAGTCGAAGTCGTTTTAAGTAAAATTTGAAATTTATTGTTATTATTATTAGGCAACTAAGCAAGGTCACAGCGCTGGGCACAACCAGGAGAAACTTCCCTTTCTCCCTGGCTGGCAAAGATCAACCGCAGACAAACTGAAGTTATAGTCCTCGTACTTCCTCTTTTCAGCAGGGGTCTTTTCCATAATCGATTTTCTTCCACAACATCTGCCTTGTGACTGGGGTCTTCTTTTCCTCTTCGGAGGATCGTATAATGGTCTTATGATGTTTTTGATACCAAAATGGAATGGAAGGTCTGACTGCACCTGATTCTTGGACACGCAGGGTGCAAGCTCTCCACCCATCCTTGATGAATGTTGTTTTATATTTAAACCTTAATTTTTTTATGGAAATCACAAGATACATTACAAAATGCATTTGAGGAAGTTCCCAAATAGTCTACAACCTCATAGGATAAATAAAGCCAAAAATATTTCAATCCTATTTTTTTTTTCTTGCAATTCAGCCTTAGTTCCTCAAAATCAGCCAAGCGTTATAAACTTTATTTTATTAGTCACAACGGCCTCTATGCCATAGCAATACTCTTTAAGCTTTATTATTATTCTTTTTATTTGGTTTCGATGAGCAAATTCACTTCAGGTGTTTATTACACTGTCCGTGCTCTTTTCTCTGCCTATTTGCTTAACCATGTTCTGTTTGCTACACTGTGATAGGTAAGAGATGCAAGAAATGCAGTAATTTAATTTCTGTATTGTACAGCCAGACTTCGTGAACGCAGATTTGGGCAGGGCTCTCCCCACATGGGTGTGCCCTTCCAGCCTGCACAGTGGATTTTTTAGGTGAGGCACAGCATGCGCAGAACTGGCCCCACCGTTTAACTCCTGAGGTCCATCTGCCACGGCCGAGCGAGCTTGGACAGTGACAGTGAAGTCCTCGGGACTGTCACAGCACCCAGTACTAACCGGGGCTGACCCTGCTGAGCATCCAAGATGTGACGGGATGGGATGGCAGGGAGGCATTGAACTGCCAGGGGACGGTCCCCACTGAGACTCGAACTCATTTCATTTCTAATAGCAGGGTTTTAAGGTGAGTGGAAGTTACTGCAAAACTGGAATTTCAGTTATGTTTTTATATTGAAAAGAATATCAAACTAAATTTCTATAACAGATTACTTAGGACCCTTTTGCACTCAGGCTTTTGTGAAGCGAGCTTTTACAAGCATGAATATTGAAAAGAAAAGTAATGTTAAGTCTCAAGACTGGAACATGTGATAATGGAATATAATTATAGCAAATGTCAGTTGTGGTTTAGATTTTGAAATTTATGGTGCATGTAAAGTTGTTTAGTTACTGTATTCACAATACAGAAGGGATAATATAATTATATATAATTAATCACAAAGCCCAAACAGCACATCTGGGATATTTGTGATAAATAGTTTATTCTTTAATGACCTATGGCCTGAGAAGCACTCACTGGAGACAATTGTAAATAACTCTGTGTAATGGATATTGTGGAGATTTAGTGATCTGGTTTTAGAAAGTGCATGAATAGAAAAATACACAGATTTGTCTAATACATTTTTAATGGCACTATTTCCGTTTGGTTAAACTGCTATCATAAGGAGGCGGGGGTTTTTTGTTGTTAGTTAGCCAGTTCCAAGGATTTATCTTTAGTCTTTTACTTTTGGTAAATGTGCCCAGGAAGTATTGAATGGGATATTTGTAATAGCCAGGCAGAGGCTAATGTTCTAGAAAGAAAAGAGGCTGAAAAAATTCCAGATTTGTTAGGTGTGCTGGTTGCCACAGTCGCAGGCTTTGAATTATATTTCCATTTAGCAGTTAGTGAGATAGATGCAAAAGAAAGAGATGCCTGTATCCCACTGAAACTCTTGCCAGCAATGCATTAAAGTGAATTATGTGCAGTTTATACAGTGGTTCAGCTCTCAGACTCGTTTGTGCCTGTCCTTGTTAATGTGGTACGGCATTGTGTGTGCTTTGCTTTCCAGTTAATGTCTAACAGATCACTCCTCACCTACAGCCTTACTTACCCCATATTTAGTTGAAATTTGTCCAGCATATTCTTGAAAGGCAACCATAATGATTTCTCCTTTCGCATTGGAAGCAATTATCATGTTAGAGGTGCCCCTGCCAATCCTTGATTTACTGTAGTTTGGTTCAGCTTTGTGCTTATACCAGAAGCTCAATTAAATTGTTTTTCTTTCATTGAAATATTCCAATTTATGATCATTATGCACAACAGATTTTCAAGGAACTGAATTTAAAAATTAGTTCTTTCAGCCAAATAGCCTTGTGTGCAGCTGTTTATTTTGCTGGAAATAGTAACAAAATTTTATCTAAGGTAGCCTGGGACATTTTCCTCCTTTATGGAACACCAAGTATTTTTTTAACAAAAATTAAAAGATACGTAGTTCAAGAGAACCATATATTAAAATCCTTTCCCTCCTTCCCTCTTTCTCCTTCCCTTCTTCCTTCTCAAATGTCCATTAAGGATGGAACTCTGACTCCTTTGACCTTACAGTGTTCCTTGCTATGCTTGGTGAAAGAAAATAATTTTAAAAAAGCAAAAGCATCACAATGAGGAATTGTACCTGGTGTTATTATTAGAAAGGACTAAATTAAGCAAAGAAGCTCCGTGAACTGTACACAGTAATCACTTCTTAGATTGGAAACATTTAAGAAATGTATACTGTGCTTTCTATGGCCTTATGCAAAGCACTCCTCTTTATTATTTCTTAAAGACTTCACTCTGAGTTTTACTTTTGTGAATTGCTTTTTAACAATAATATGCTTAAACTTCAGATGAGTATCCTGGTACAGCAGGTGGGACCAGTTTATCACTACGGGGCGGGGGGGGGACGACCAAAGCTATGTATCCTACACAATTTCCCGTGAACTGTTAACAATGAATCATTTGCAGCAGCTGCCCAGGGCCCACCCGACCCCTCAGGCTGTGAGCTGGGTGTGAAGGACACCTGTGAGGTAAGAGCTATGATAACACCTCCAGGGAGTCGTTATCACCTTCACACCTAGCCTGAGGGGGCGTGTCTGCTAATGGTCCAGCAACAATTACAAAATACCCCATGACTCACAGAGTCAGCTGATCTATTGTGTAGTCCCCCCCACTCTGGGGGAGGTACTGGGTGCTCCCCACCTGGACCTGAGGGTGCATAATCTTGGGGTTTGAAGACCTTGGGGAACCACTTGTCAGATGTAGAAAAGGATCAGAACCTCGACAGGAGGAGGACACCACTCTCGATTGGACTGTGACTGTCATCTGCACCAGCAGGTTTTTTTGCTTCCTTTTGTTTTGGACTTGGGGGAACCATGTGGGTCTCAGCACAGGGGCTAACAAACCCCTTTGTGTTTGTGCTCCAAGGTGCTGGGTTGTACTTCTGGTTTTTTGTGTGTTGAGACCAATTTCTCTTTGTGCCATTGCACTTGTTGTGATATTGTGACTCTGACTTGTGATCTCTTTTACGTTGGGTTTGTTTTCTCCTGCTAGTTTACATTTAAACCAGCACAATGTCTTAGGTTTAGGTATGAATAAGGGAGGAGGAGTGTACGATGAGAAAGAAAACTGTGGCTTTTGTTTGGTGGTCTTAACAAATCAATTTTCTAAATCGCTAAGAAAATGTGATTTATCATGTGGTTTTGTTCTTTTGGTTTTGATTTTAACTAAATGTGTGTTGGGGCTCTTACCTTGATTTCTTCAAAATGTTCACTTTGCTGGGTGTTGTGATGAGTATCCCTACACTAGAGAGTGCCAGTGTGACATGAACATAGAGAATGAAGCACCTGGCTTGAGACACTGTGGAAGAGACAGAGGCAGGGACTCCTCCAGCTCTGTGTGTCTGTCAGAGGGCTGGGTGTGTGCATTCGTCAGGTAATGCAGGAGGGGATTTGACCAGGAGACAAGCCCATCTGTGCAGGCTGGGGTGGAGACAGAGGACAAAGAGTAGACAGAATGGTGATTTTCACCTTCTGCAGATGCTTAATGATTCGGAGCCTGCTGAGCAGAGGCTTGTTTTTGTGACCTCTCATGGACATCAGTGAAGGACTTTGTGAGGTGCTGTCTGGAAACCACTAGACTGCCTAGAGGTGTGGCAATCATGATGACAAAAAAGCGTAACAACTAGAATTTCAAGATTCTTTTAAGGTCATGAAGTGATTTCCATTAATTATAGGCACTTGTTTTTCGTTACAGAATTCTATTTTTGTTCAGTTGTTAGGAAGGAAGAGAACAGAAAAAGGAATATTTTGCGAAAAGCAGGCAATGGTGGGAATACTAATTCTTACTCTTCTCTTGGCTCCTGATAAGTGGTTCTCCAGGCCTACCAAGGATGAGACAAGTTTGCTTTGCAGTAGTGTTGATGCTCCATTTTTGCAAGAAAGCTAAATGGGGAATCTATCTGCCTGTTTTACAAGCAGGCTCCAGTTTCAAATCTGTGTAAATAAAATAAGAAAACTAATCTTTTGAGTTTCAATTGGATGCTTTCAAGTTTTCTGTGGCATGTTATGTACTAAAGCAAAGAAGTGGTTCCTAGTTCTCTCCGAGACTTAAATGCATCCTAAAATTCTTTTTAAAATATCCATTTGCATTCTTGCATTCAAGTATTGTATTTAATAATCCATTAGCTGCATTGATTACCTTATGCTCACTATAAACAGTGTCTGTGAAGTGCAGGTGTGCTGTACCAGATGGGACTGCTTACACTTGCACAAAGGCAATGTCCTTCTCAAACATGGGATTTGTTCCCAAGATCAATGTCAATTTTCTTAGCAGCCGAGCTAGCGAGTGACATGCCTTTGACCAAATCCAAAATCACACACTGAAAGGGACATGCTTTTGTGTACAAGTCAGGAAAGCATTGGTGATTGGCCCAAAATCACCAGATTATGCAATTTACTGTGCTTACTAGGCTGCAGTCATTAAAAACTTGGCAATTTAAGAAGCCAGAGGGACAGTGGGACCTGTTGCTGGGAGACAGTGAAGCTACATTCAGCTGGCCCCTAAAGTGTGCTCATAGCCAGGAAAGACAAACTGAAGTTCACATTTTTTAAGTCCTTACAAATCCTGGTGCTTGGACCTAACTGAAGTTTAGGGTTTAATCCAGGTTATAGGATTCTTAAAAAAATCCTGTAAGAATCTTTTAAGTGTCTGAGTCAGTCATGGGTATGTCCAGAAGCTGAAATTTGGTGTAAATATTCTGTGCAAGTTAGACAAGGCAGCTCTCCTCTAAGGAAGGGCAAAGTCTTGCTGAAGTCTCAGTCTCTCAGCAGTCTTGTCCGTTCCTGTTAAGAGGAGTCTGAAGGATGGATGACTTTCTGCAGACTTGTCTTGGCCCTTTTTTGAGAGAGAGTAGGAAGCACTGCACTTAGATTTTTGAAGAGTTTCTAATGATGCTTCTTACCAAAGAAATGAAGCTACTGTAGATGACAAGAGTTTTTCTTGTGGATTAATAACTGGTTAGTGAAGTAAGGAAAAGCAGGAATAAATTATTGCTGTTCAAGAGGAGAGAGATTAACAAAGGAGCTGTGCAATCCACACACTGGTCCAAAAAACCATTTACTGATCATACTTTTTTACTGATTCAAGAAAGGGAAGACTTAAGACTGATAGAGGATCTGTCACTGTCATGTAGCCATGTAGCCAAGCAGCGAAGAAGCTGGTGGTATTTAGCATTAATAGACATGAGGTAAAGGACATGGTAAAAAAGTCTAAAATACATGGTGAGAGGCTCCAAGTTTACTGTTGTAACTCATCAGAAAAAAATCTCAATTTATGGTAGGTATATGCTCTGTTAAAGCACAGCTACTTTAGTTCTCTTCATTTGGGTGAAAGATGCTCTTGCAGGTTGATTGCTGATGTTCCTAATCAATGCAGTGATGGCTATCCTGAGAATGGTAGGTGGACTGAATCTAGTACTGGAGTGAAACCTGGGAATGAACTCATTTGAGTTCTCTTCTGAAGAGATCATCTAGTTCAGCAGTAAGATTAAAGATATGTCTCTAGATCATTGCAGAGAAATTGCATATTACAGGTTCTTAAATACACTGCTTGTATGAGCTCCACAACCTCCCTTGTTTAAGCCTTTTCCGGAACTGTAACTCTGTTGATAAGTTTCACTCTTCACTGCCGAGATGTTGCTTGCATCCTACTGCATCTGTAACGTGCAGGGAGAAATACAGATTGCCACCTTCTTTAAAATGATCTTGTGCATGTATAAAGATCCCTCTAGCAGAGTTTCAGGAAGGAAAGAAAAATATGAGGTTTATTATTTTCAGCAACATTAGTCTGAGCTGCTGATCTTGTCCTTAGGAAAGTGATTTCCTCTTAGAAGTTTTTTAGGCTACTGGTGGGCATCTGTTTATTTTACTTTCTTTTTGGTTTTGTGAGATCTTGCAGCTCTTTTTTTTCCATATTTCCCTTTTTAATGTTCAGGACTTCTAGATAAGGTGAAGGCTATTACAGAAATGCCCTACAACGTGCCAGCTAAAGAAGAAAATCTAGTTGCTTTTCTTTCAATAATGATGAGGTAATTAAACTCATCCATCAAAATCCATTACTACAGGCAGTTTCTGCAAAGACAGCTTACATGAGAACAGGACTGTGAAAGAAGCTTCTCAGCCTTGGCCTTTGCCAAGGGTAGCTTAGGTTTGGAGGCATTGAAAGACTTCATTCTTTCTGCAATATAAATCACGGACATGGAGGCAAACTCCATGTAGTTTATGACTTTACAGCATGTGCACAGACTTCATTTCTTCAAACTGTTGAAAGGGACAGATGGGCATCTTCCCCTGGAAAGTGTTTCCCAAAAGGCATTTATTTCTTTATTCCCGTCATCAGCTTTCTTGTGCTCCTGCTTCACACCAGCTGCATTATTTCTGGCTTCTGTTCTTTCCACATTCCTTGAAGAAACACCTAGTCCAAGCCTAATGTCTGAGTGCACATAGCCAAGATAAGGTGGCTGGTGCTATTCCTAGGGTTACTGAAGGGCTGGAGACCTATGACATCCTTTTCAGTGAAGTGAACCATGTTTCTATCTGTTTGGTTGAGCAGATTTGTGAGTTTATTGTGAATATGACCCAGAGCTATGGAAGTCCATTCAGACTTTTGTGTTTACTGCACAGGGAAACCTTTGCTTTTCAGTGGGTTTTCAGGCCTGCGGGCACAGGAGCAGAAAGGCTTTTGATCAGAAATAGTGTCAACCTGGTGAAGTTACTGGTGAAGTTGAAGATGTCCATATTAACTCTGACTAAATATTGCACTAGCGTTGTTACAGAGCACTCTGGAGAGCTGGGGATGAGGAACTTGGCCCTGAACTCATGTGAGACATTAATTCAGCCTCAGAACTCCACAGAATCACAGACTATTCTGAGTTAGAAGGGACCCACAAGGACTGTCGAGTCCAACTCTTAAGTCAATGGCACACATAGGGGATTGAACCCACGACCTTGGCATTATTACAACCAAGTTTTAACCAACTTTGTGATCTACAGGTCGTGCTAGTCTGCCCTCAGCTGCCAAAACAGTTAAGCTCCATATTAGTTTCAGTATCTTCTGTTCATCTGTTAATTACTGTGGTTGGATTTATGCCTTCATGGCTATTTTCTGAAGACGACTGATATGAATACAACCATTCTAGACAGAAGAACAGGAGAAACTTTTTAAAATCAGCCCATCTCTGCCCCATGGGCTGGTGAAAGGCTCATGCAGTCACTGTGGAGAGCTGCAATAAAAAATTATGATACAAGTAGAAGCAGCAGCCAACTATAGACAACAGGCCAAGGACAAAGACACACAAGGGAGGAGAACTTCTGTGCCTTCCTCAGATTCCTCATTGCTGTACTGTGCAGCAGTGACAGCTGGCAGCTTGCAATGAGGTCTGGCAATGCTATTTACTTTCCTGAGATTTCTTTTTTTCAATTTGCTGTTTTAACAAGCCCACTGGATTATTACTGGTTTTCCTCTTTGCTGGAGGAGCTAGGGATGCTTCGAGGGCTTAAATTGGAGTGGAAAGTTGCCAGTTCAGGTCAGTCTTTAACAAAGATGCACATTGGTGGTTGTCAGTGCTCTGCAAGGATAGGAGCCACACAATAATGATACAGGAAGTTATCTTCAAAGACACCATGCAGCAAGCAGGGGCCTGCAGTTCTGTCTCAGTAGGAGGTTCGAGGTGGCCAAGGGTGGACTAAAAGTGCTGGTTCCAGGCTTGTATTGCTCTCTGCTGCAGAGCAGATATGGCCCTGCAGAACAGTGTGAGATCCATACAGGCCAGCAGGGGGTCTGACTACCAGGATGCTGCGGAGATTGCACCCAGTGTTTTTAGCCTACGAGGGCAAGCAGGAGAGCCTGCTACAACTCAGACTTCCTCTCCGAGACACTGAATTTATCCTGTGAGTCCTTCAACAGTGAGATCAGAAGCATTTAATCTTGCCTTCGCCTGAAGGGTGGCCCAGTTACATCTGATGCCTTCTCAGAAGCGTTTGCTTTCTGGCTCGTCCTTCTGCTGAGAGCCAACAAATCCAGTTCCTTTCAATCCTCAGCTTCAGACCTGTGATGCTTTGGCACTTAGAGATGCACACACATACCATATGGACACGCTGCTTTCTTGATGTTCTCCTAGTCACATCCTGGGTTTCACTGCCTGGAAGGTTTTGCTAAGCAGTGACTAATCATCAAATCAGGTGTTTATGCTTAGGGCAACACAGGTCACTTCATCTGATTAATTTGTCTGTGTGTAGTTTAAAATTGCTTAACATAGGAAATCTAGTTTGCTCAGCTCCCTCTCAGGAGAGAGATGGTAATAAAGTGCTGTTTGAAATCCTGGCCCCTGCATGTGTTTAGCCTGTTCTCGGAAGGATGAGCAAACAGAGGCAATGACAGTTGTATCTGGTAAATCAGAGTTTTACTAATGCTGCTATCCCTTCTGGTGCATAAAATTCTCCCACAAACAATAATGAATGCTAAAAAATCTGCTTCCATTTTGGTTATAAGCACACGTTAGTTGCAGTTTTTGAAGTGACATTTAGAGTCTTTTGGATACCTACCAGATGGCATCAAACACACAGTAAAGGAGTGTGGAGATCACAGAAACTGCCACTTATTGGGACTATGGAAAACAAAAGGACTCTTAAAATATTCCTCTCTGGCCTTGACTCAGAGAGGAGTTTTGGAGAGGGAGTGTGGGGCTCTTTGAGGATGAGATATGTCTGAAGTGGAGTGAACTTGAATCTGGGAGCTTTGAGGTCAAGTCTCTATATGTGCCCTTGAAAGCAGTTACTAGAATTGTACCTGTGCTCCTGTCCTGTGCCTTTGCTCTCCTCTGCTTCCCAAAGAAATAGATTTTAAAATTCAGGTGTTTAACGCTGAACGGCACAGTTGTTGTGAGCACCTTCCCATCACCTCTGATTTTTGCTTGTGCATGTAATCTCTGTTAGCGAGTCTTCAGCATCAGGTCATCAAGTGTTATGTAGGAGACAAATATATAGCCCGGACTAGGGCCTAATTATTAATGTACAAATTCACGTGTCACCCATAGCCCCTAAATATGCTAGCATATGTATGTATGACTGCTCACTGATGCATTCAAAGGAAAGTCAGCTTTTCCTTTCGTCTGCTTCTGCTGGACATGTGTTTCCTGACTGATGCCTAACAGCATCCCTCCAGGTGGATTTGTCCAGGTAGTCTAGAGCAGACTTCACTGTCAAGGACAGACTGGCTAGCAGAGAATTGAATTGCAGCCTTGGTTGCTTTGATGATTGTGTCTCCCCCTTCTGATCACTTGGGCCACATACTACCCACAGTAAAACTGCAGTAAAGGTGCAATCAAGAGAAGGAAACTGATGGCATTGACTGAGGCTGAGTTTGAAATCTTTTATTATTTAGCTTTGCCAAACAGATAATGGAATCTGAAGTTGATTTGCTAAAATGTTTTGAAGTGGATGCCACCCCTGCTTGAGACAAAGAGGACCTCAATGGCAGCAGGGACCTTAGACTATGGCAGCAGTTCAAAAGAACACTTTTAATTTTATATGCAACAATGTAAACTTCAAAAATAGTAAACTATAACCTTTCCCCGCCCCCCCTTTTTACATAGCATGTGATCTATCACAGATAGAAATTTAATGGCGAACCAAAATCGCTAAGTAAACATCCTGGTGCTTACAAGTTTCATAAAAAGTGTTACATTTGATGTAAATATCTTACATTTTTAACTCTTAACACTCACAATTATGGAGTAAAAGCAACTGGCGATTCACCCCCTTAGTCCATGCTCACAGACTGTACATCAGCAACCACACTCTTGCCAGCCCCTTTGATCATTTTTGCTTGGATTGTCCCACACGTGACCAAGACTTCCCCTTCCTCACATTGGCATTAATCAAGCGCAGCTCCACACAGGGGTAAAACCTGTGAAGTGAGAAGAGAACCAGGTCTCCTGCGCTCAAACTTGTGGTCCCCTGGACCCTGCATTCCCACAGAAGCCATGGTGTGTGTGGGAGGCATGTCCTGATGTCGGTGGGAATTTGGGGTCCCTTGGGGCCGCAAACCTGAGCCTTGCCATTGCAAGTGTCTCACAGCAGGACCTGGTTCTGTGTGGATAAAGACAAGAGTTCTGTTGAAGGCACTGGATTTCTCTTGCATGATTTTAAATGTGGACTACAGTCATATGCAGAATAAGGAGATTTGGGCTCTACACTGCTTTCTCTCTAGTGCTTTAGTGCAAGAATTTTTAGCGCTTGAATCTTCTGTTTGCAGCGCAACATGCGCTCATCTACATAGAGTGATTTCTAAATCTTCGTTCCCCTCTTCCCCCCATCTTCAAGTCCCCAGAAATATTCCCTTTTTTTGTTCCTTGAAAACTTTCAAAGTACAGCTCTGGTCAAAAATAAACGTGTGATGTAGCATAGCATTTGTTTCTTTTAAATCACAGTGTGCAATGCATCATTCAGTACCTAATGTTCAGAATGTCTGCCCTGCTTTTCATGAAAGTCATTCTTTAAAATAACCTATGCAAATATATTTTGACTATATATTACATTCATTTAAAAAGAGAAGAGAGGTTCTTGGTTTGCAGGTTTTTTCAGTGTACTACTTAAGTGAAAGGTCTGATGTGGAAAAAAATACAAGCAAACTGGACATGCCAAGACTTGATGCTTTAGATGGTGATCATATCAAAACTGTACAGGTATGTACACCGTGTTGGACAGGTGTGCTTCTTCCCAAGAAAAAACCTTTGTGTCATCATATATAAGGTTAACCACAAAGTTTTGGTAAAAAGAGCATTTAATGAGCAAAGGATGACATGGAGGGGCGAGCTCTTCGGCTTTTGTTAGGCAGTCCTGAAGCAATGTCTCCATTCCCTTCAGGGATTTCTTCCTTCTTCCGGACTTTGAGACGCGTGAGAAGCTTTATAACCCAGACGTCCCATTCCTCCGGCAAGAGCAACAGGAGAAAGCCCAGGCCAATAATGATGATGGCGATTACTCGGACACTGTTGAAGACAATTTCACTCGTGTAGTGATCAACAACTGTGTGGGACATTGAATGGGTGTTATTACATGGGAAAAGGCATTAGGGCAGTATATCCTTCCCTCCCTCTTACCTCCTCAGCTCTGAGGGCTGGCTGTGGTAGGGGAACCTGCCCATGGAGGCAATGACTGCAGGGGCACTATCCTTCCTGCTGGTTAAGCACACAGCAGAGTATGTCCCCACCTCCAACAGCACAAGAACTCCCGGTGAGGTCTGGCTATGCAGAGAAAGGGGCATTTTCCTTCCCTGGCACAGCAGCTCCTTTGTGCAAATTTTAATTCTCACCCTGACTGCCCCGCTGAGTAAGACACCCTGCACAGGCTACACCGTTTGCTACCTGAACGGTGCCCAGCTCTGTGTGTGTGCAATCAGCTCAAAGCTGGGAACTGCCACTTGCACTGTAGAACCAGATAAGCATGCTGGGTGTTAGGAGTGATGCCTCTGGTTTGGGTTGGGGTTGCCCCAGCACTCCGATGCTCAGCCCTTTCAGACTGTGCAGTCTCTTGGCTTTCACCAGATTGCAGAAAACTGTCATAGAAATGTGGCCATGTCCAAAATTAAATTGTCCAGTGCTCTTGATAAACACCTGCAATATTATTTACCAAGGCAAGCAGAATTACTAGTACATATAAATGTAAGCAATTTTATTTATTTCAATTTAGTGTTAAGTCTGCCTTGAAGAAATCATTAAAAATTGATTTCTGCCTCATCCATGAGTTTTCATTCCAGTCCAGAGATGAATGACTTCAGGTCTACTTTGTTTTTCAGTACGTAGGCTTCTTCGGACAGTAATTAAAAAAACAATTCTAGGGGTTTTGAATATTCATGTGGTATTATGCCATACATATTTCACACATAAAGAATAAATTTTTAATCAGTGTCATCTCTGTAATTCTTTGAGAGAAGATGCAAAACATATTTAATAAATCTATTTGCTTTTATCCCTACTGTGTATTTGAAAGGCCACAGATTTAATGTATTCATTAAGATGCAAAAGTCAGAAATTTTTACCTGCGTTCACTGGGACACTCAGTACAATTCCAAGGGAAATCAAGGTGGGGTAGGTAATAGCAATCCCAAAATTTAGTAGAATATTGAATGCTGAAGAAGGAAAGAAAAACACCTTTTTGTACAGTGAAATTAGGCAGAAGGAAAGTCACTTGAAACATTTATGCTTTATTACTCTCTGTTGATTGAATAGAAGGTTACATTAACTTTTACTGTTATTGATGATGATACTAGAGGACAGAGGTCTGTCTGCTGCACGTCCACCTGCCTGAGATACTGCTGTTTCTGGGGAACTCTATATCCCACTGGAGTCCAATGGCAGGATCAGGGTGAGGTCTGGGTACAGCCTGTCTCTCAGTGTCATGTGCAGTAATTCCCACTCTCTCTATGGATCCACTGATCCAGTCTTCCCTGCTAAAAGACTCTTCATCTGGGAGATTTCAGCCAAACAGTAGCTTATGTTCTTTTTTGTAGAAAAGCTGCCTCCCAGTTGCAGCTGGAAGATGCTGTAAATCTAACCCTCTTCCAGGCATGAACTTGCTCAATATAATTTCATACAATGAAATTATAATATCATTATAATACCATTGCAACAGAATGATTATAACATCACTCCACTTTAATACCATACACTGTTCATTGAGTGTCTCATGACAAATTAATAATTGCTTTGGACCAAACTGATCCTTGTTTTAAGGTCATTGGCTTTAGCAGAGTCAGAAGAGCCTTGCCAATACTGAGCTGGGGCTCCGACTGTCTTCTAGTAGTATCCATGTATTGTACACGCCAGCCATCGCTTGCTGAGTTTTTCACTACTTGCTTACAGACCCCTTCCACTGAGTCCACTGATAAGTAGCCTGGAGGTACTTCTGGAGTCAGGCATTGCGACTCTTTAGGGTAAAAAGAGCTGGGACTCAACAGAGGGGTAGAGAAGATTTATTTCCAGTAGAAATTAATGTTTTAGGAGATGTGATTCCATTATCCAGTTTTGGGACCAACTGTAGTAGCAAGTCATATCATCTAGTTTAACAACAAACAACATCACGTTTTGGATAACCACTGGCCATTAAAGTTTGGATGTGGCAACCTGCCTCAGCTGGGTTCATTTGGTGGCACAGCAGGGGCAGCAAAAGAGAGCAGTGCCACCTATGAGATTTTCGTCAGCACTAGGCAACATTACATTTTCAAGTTTCCTCCTCCTCCTTAGCAGTAGCAATTAGCTATTACTGCAGGCAACAGAGGCACTGGTGTCTGGCCTAACCTCCTTGCTCTGGGGATGCTGATGAGCCCAAGATAATGCCCCACCAGCAGAGCTGCTTCCTGTTGCAGCCTGGGCAAGTGTCACCTGTCTCTGTATTGCAGAGTTCATGAGTAGGAGTTATGACAAACTTTACAGTTTAGTCTTGCAGCACCTTCTAATGAAAGCCCCAGTATTCTGGCTTGGTAATAACAGCAGTAAAGGAAAGGACCCTCTCATGATATCCTAAGCTAGTAATTAGGTTGAGAAGGGAAAACAGCTCTAGTATGTGGGAAGTCGGCAGCTTCCACCAGTGGTCAGTTTCTGGCACTCTTCTCCACCCCAAGTAGTGTGAAAGCCCCCCATATACTCACTCAATAAGAGAATTGAAAATCCGCAGAGGTTTCCCCAAGGAACAATGTCAAAAGAGCTCCAGTACTCCACTTTGGTAAAATAAAGGATGACAGGAATACAGGTAACGAAGAGGATGTTGAAGACAGCTAACACAGACAGGAATAAGGCAGCTTCTCCAAATTTAGCACTGCCTAAAAGAAGTTTGAATAAAACCTACAAGAGGAAAATACATGGATTTAACTCTCTTGCACTTCATCCCTGGAAGACTGGTGTTCTGTCCTGGCTCCAGTGGCACCCGGCATCCTGGCCCAATGGCCAGTGCTTAGGGCTGAGAAGCTGGGTGCCAAGCAGTGTCAGCCAACACCTAAGCAGTGATGCTTGCTGGACACTTGAGATGGATGCTCATGAAACTGTGGAGAGCAGCCTGTGAGGCCCCAGCCCTCTCCTTCCTGCCACCTTTTGGAACACAGGCAGGGGCAGCTGCCAACTGTGACCATGTAGGAAGGGGACTCGGCACATTTGTTTGTGCCTGTTCTGCAAGGAAAGATTGCTAACCCTAGCTTAGACCCTTCACTCTTTTTTCTGCACCTCCAGAAAACTTGACATTAACAACAAAATATTCCATTGAGCAGGGCATGGGGAGGACAGCAAGCAGTGGTCTCGTTGCATCAAACATCACTGGTCTAGGCCTTGGACTGCCACCTGGGGAGTGCTGCGGTGGTGAGTAAGCACAGTCCATCCTGGCTGGCTGTCCTCCCACCTCTTCCTCCCCTGAAAGCAGAGTGTAGCAGCAGCCCCTTAGCCCAGAGCACAGATGCAGCCTGGCTAATGAGACTGCAGGGAGGGATTTAAAAGCTTTGGTTTGTTAGTGGGAAAACAAGAAAAGACAGTAGAAATTAAAAAAGTGAGTGGCCCATCTGGGGAGTGCCTCTGGGCACGTCTTGCCTGGAGTCAACAGAGAACTGCAGACGATCTGTTGGATAACATGGGCTGTTGGTACAGTTTTCCTTTGCCACTGTTTGCAAATCAGGACAGCCAATGGACTCTGACTTACTGATCTGTGCTGGAATGGCAGCCTGCCTTGCCAGTGTCAGCTCTCTCTCCTTTGCCTATCCAGAATAGGCAGGGCTGCCATGCTCACAGGGCTCTGACCTCTCCCATCACCTCACAGCCATCACTGGCTAGTGCAGCTGTGTTGTTGCTCTGCATAATGGAGCAAAATGTCCCAAAAGCCACTTACTCATTTTCCACCTGAGGATAGCATGTTGCCCCTGGCAGGGCAGAGAGCTGGCACAGCAGACTGAAGTGTCTGTGTCTGGGTTAAGAGGGCAGGTCAAGGTGTCTCTGCTGCACGTGGCATGACCTGTCTGCCTGCAGATCTGCCTGCTCCTTTGGCATGCACAACTCATGGGAAATGAGCCAGAGTGTGGAAAGGAGCAGAGTGGCAGCAGTGGCAGTGGCATGCGTTGCACAACAAGCTGCTCAGCTCCATCTGTCTTGGCACTCAGGGTGTACTGCAGAGTAACACCCTGTCACCACCACCTCTCCACACATGGGCTCTGGTGGAGCAGTCCTGAGACTCCTGTCCCTGCAAGGACCAGCACTATCATGGGAGAGGGGGCAGAGCTAGGGTCTAGACTTGAATAATCCTGCCTGCCTGCCTGCAGATGACTCCAGAGCCATGGCATTTCCTTGGGTCTGGAGGGCCACATTTCTGGTCTTGCACAGAAATGCTTTTTTAGAAGAAAGAGCTGTATGAAACTTCATGACCTTCCTAATGTAAGACATCATCTGATCTGAAAAATTGAACAGAAAGCAATGCAGCACTGCACTAAGCGGCACAGGCAGATGCTTCTCAGTTTGGTGAGTCTCCCTGGACTGCCTGTGTTATGGCTGCAGGGCTTTACTGGCCCATTTCTGTTGGATGACTGGTACAGTACAATTCATTAGACCAGATGGAGATGTCTACACCTCCTTCTAGTCTACACATCTGAGCCAGAGTGAGAGAACCACACTCTACAAATGCTTATTCCTCATTGTGGACTGTGGCTCTGAGCATCATGAGCAGCAAGACACACATGCCTCTCAGACTGAGTGAAAAGGCTCTGCCCTGCAGAGGAGGCTGCATGTCATTGTACACATAGTGCAGCTTATGTGGCTGGTCAGGATGAGGTCTTGATTCATAGGCATGTGCTTTGGACTTCAGGCATGTGATTATTTTCATGACTAGCAATACTTAAAGCCCAACGCAGGCTACAAATGCCACTGAAGGAGGACTGGCAAGGGGAAGTAACAAAGTGACTTGAAATAGAAGTTTATAGCCTTTCCAGAGTGAGTGATTAAATCCATCACCTATGCAAAAGCCTCATTTTTCAAGAATGTGAGACATCTGTAAATTCTCCTGTGGACACAGGAGAAGACTATTCCCAAGATTTAGGAGTTTTTATCCTAAGTGAGGGCAGACATCAAAGCAAGTGAACACCTGAATGCAGTATTGCATGTCAGAGCTCTCAGAGAGGGGCACATGGCACTGAACTGCACAGAGGTTTGCAAATAAGACAGGAACAGTTAAAGTGAGTGACAAAAATAAGTGATGAGGGTCACAGGTATCTTTCTGAGGGGGAAAGACCCAAGTGTACTTACCTTGTAGAGAGCAGACATTGAGGCAGAGCCCACCACCAGGGCTATCCCAATAACAGAGTGGCTGTGAAACCCATCAGCATACGTCATCATAACTATCCCTGCAATAGCAAATATAGCAGCCACAATCTGGTTGGAGACAAAGAAAAAAAGCAATAAAGTGTTACTAGATAACCACCACTATGGAAAAACAGACAAGTAGCTTTAAATGAGAAGGCAGTACTTCTGGATCATCTGCTTATGTAGAAAAATAGCAAGGCCAGCCTGATACCCAAGGAGCCGATGTGACCCTTGTGGCTTCCCTGGCTTCAGGGAAGCTGCAGGCAGAGTTGCAAGGGAGTGGGTGCCCCAGGGGTGTGCAGTGTCTCTGACTGAGCTGAAGGATTTAGCCTCTGTCACTGAGCCTCCCCATCAGGGGATCCCTGTAGCTTGTGCACGACAATAATACACAAGTAGTAATTCCCTGGAGCTTACAGGAAAGGCTTTGAGTCCTGGTGAAGTTTTGGAAGAAAAAGGTTTTAGAAATAAATAGGGGAATAAAACTCATGCAACTACTTTCCAGTCCAGACATGTCATTTCAGAGAGTAGAAGGTTTATTCAGCCAACTAGGCACACTGCAATGATTGAAAGGGTCTCCCAAATGGAGGGGGCATTCATGAAGGTGGGGGACAGGCTGTCCCGATTTAGCATGGTCAGCAAGAGACCCCTGGCTTCTCTGGGATGGTCCTGCCAGATGCCTTCAGCCTTCCTGAGTGGTAATTCTGGGGTGAAAAGGGCTTTCTGCATGCTTCCACTTCCTGGCTCTGCAGTGGTGCAAGGGGCACCCTGCTTAGACCACATGCTTTTTGGCTGCACAGTTATGGTAATGCTTCTAAGATGACTGGTGTATTAGTTTATTTTGAACCAGAGCTAGGTTAAGTGCCAGCCAACTGTCCCTTCTCCCAGGGCCAGACCAGTATTTTAAGCCCCATCCACAGGCTGCACCTGCCGATACATCCAAGAGCAAAGGCCTTCCCTCACCTTTCCTGTTCCCCACCAGATACCAGGGCTGCAGTTAAGATGCAAGGGAAAAGTCTGTGTGCCAAGCTCTGCTGCTGCCTGATGAGCAAGATGTAGTGAAGTAGCCCCTTTACCAGCTTCAGGTCCCCATCCCAGCAGCACCAGCAGCCTCTTTCCTGGGTTGAGCTGGGATTGGTGCCAGGGAGCACCTATAAAGCAGGCAACCATCCAGCAGATTCCTCCTGCACACTGAGATCAACACCTTCAATATCCCCTTACAGAAAAATACCCCATTTTTGCAAACAAAACCTTATCAATTTCTCCACAGGTGTTGCTGTAGAATAGCAGGATGGCATAAGGGTAGAAAGAAGTCCAAATCAGCAGAAGCCGACACTGCCAGGAAAATACAGCTGCTAAGAGCATCTCAACATGAAGAGACGAGTCTAGAAGTTGCTGTACTGCTGTTCAAGACACTACAGGAGCACAGCTGTGGCAGGCTATGGAGAGGCAGAATTTTCCCCAGCTGCTCAGCCCCTTGCACACCCCAGCCACAGGCAGCAAGTTCTGGAGATGCTGATCTATGACCTGCTCAGGGTGGAGTCCGGTACAAACTACCTACAAAAGCTGCATACACACACTGTATATTTGGAGAGGTACAGATACAGCATCTTGGCTTATAGTCTTGTCGACATCAAGTCTCTCCATGCACAGCTGTAGGGCATAATTTCTAAAGAGAAGTTTCACGGTGTTGTAACTGGGCCCTATGGTCCTGGACAGGCTTCTTTTTAGGGCAGGGAGAGAAACCCCGCTGATGCATGGCTCTACAGCAGTACGGGGCTGTTTCAGACAGGCAGCACTGAAGGAGCTCAGCAGATCTCTCAGCAATGTGCTGGTGCTTGTCAAGTAAATTCAGACACTCTGTGTGGCTTCAGAGGTGCAAGAAAAACGGTCACTGAATGAGACTAACATAAGGCAGGTGCAGAACAACAAAAACGAGATTTGTCTTCCCCAAACACAAGGTGAAGGAAAGCTTCGTTGTTGCATGCTGTGGATGTGGAAAGTTTACAAGGATAGACTCATGGAAGAAAAAAAACCATCAATGACTATTAGCTGTAGAAACATTGCTTCCATCTCAGGAAGTCCTTGAGCCTCAAATTGCTGGGGGCTGGGAAGTTTCATGAGAAAATATCATTATAGGCTTTTCCTATTTAGATAGATTTTTCTAGGTGTCCACAACAGGCAGCTGCTGGAGGCAGACTTCTGCGGCAGAGGCATCTTTGCTCTGACTCAGCACAGCCCTTTGTAGAGGAGTAAGATATGTGGCTCAGGCTTATCTGAAAGATGGCAACTCTGTACCTTCTTTCAACATCACCCGTGCTACAGACCAGGTGACAAAGAGTGGAAGATGCAGCGTTTCCTGTAGCATCTGCTCCAGGTGTGGCTGTCTACTGTCTGGGCCTTGTCCAGTCTTCACTAGAGAGCTGGGGGAACCACAGTTGAACACCAGGCTGTGCCACACAGCTGGCACCTCCAGGTGCATCAGTGAAGGGAGCCTGCCTCAGCCCCCATGGGTGAAAGAAAAAGAACCCAGTTTTGCTTTTAACATCAGAGGCTGATTGATTTCAGAGCACCTTCTAGAGGGCTGTGTCTGCCCAGCTGGAAAGGAACGCTACAGTTTGGGATTTGATAGCGTATTTATTTCCAAGTCCCACAGGCAGTTGCGCTTTTCTGTATGTTATTTCCACAGGAGGCACTTGCAAGCGTGGAGGGAAGCACCAAAGTCAAAAAATCAAAGGAAATAAATGCAGTCTGCAAACAGTTTTGCTAGGCAGAGGTCCTTGCCTCTTCCATCAAGCATGTCACAAGTGTCGGATGAGTCTTGGCCTCACCTCTCAGTTCCTTGTCAACATGCCAGGTGTCACATACACCTTCTCTTGAAGCCTTTCAGCCTGTCTCTCAAGCACACTGTTAGCAGCAGTGACAGGCTGCCTCCACACCACAGTGCCTGCAGTTACTTGCAGATGTCTAAGCACTGCAGGGCTTGCAGAGGCAATGCTTCAGGCACTCATAGCTTTACGTGTGTGTCTTCTCTGACAGCTCACAGCCCAGTTGGTCTCTGCTCTGGGCACAGTGAAGCAAAGGGCGAAAAGTGCAACTTCATTACAGGAGACATAGGCACTTACAAATTCCTGAATGGCAAAGATGGGGACTTGTAGCTTGCTCTTACAGTCAAATTCCAGCCAATTCCAATTGTGGTTTAAGTGCCTACAGAGCTAGTATTTGGACTTCTGAAGGCCAAATAGAATACTTGTGCTTGCTTAAACCTCTCTAAGCTGCTGTCTTTCTTACCTGGCCTGTACTTCAGCAGGCACGAACAGGGACATCCAAATGTGAGATCAGAGCTTTGCTATGGCACTATTCACCCTGCTGCGCTGGTGTGGGGATGGAGTAGGAGCGTGGGAAGGTGCTTGTAGCAGAGCAAGGCACTGTCACCCTTGCAGCCTTGTCTGCCAAATACCCTCTCAAAGGGTGCTTCTGAAAGGGTCAGCAGCTCTGACACGGCATGGCCCCAAAGGACCACAAGCTTTGGGGCCGGGCTGTGTGCCTGCAGTCCCTAGGTCACTCCTGGTTAAGCTCTGGCAGCTGTCCTTGCTCCTGGCTGCCAGTGCCAGGAAGAAGACTGTGTATTGTGGTTCATCTCAAGGCTATCTCCCCCCAGTTGTGCCATGCTCGCTGCCCATTGTTTATCGCATGGGCTGTATAAAAGAGAGGAAAGAAGGAAGAAAATTATTCTCTCCAAAGACTCCATGCTATGTCCCTCTGCAGACAGGAGGGTTGTCCCCAGCATTCCCACTGTGCCACATGAAGCTGGGCTGCAGGATTGCTGTGCTGCCACATGCCCTTCCAGTCCCTAGGGACAAGTGCGTCCTCACTCTTATATTGCCACAGCTCAGGATGCCTCAACTGCATCAATAGCCCAGTCTGCCTGAGAACTCCCTTGCCCTGCATCCAGGTCCCTTGCCGGCCTGGGAAGGAGACACCTGTGTTCCTTCTTGGGCACAAAGGTGGCTTCTCAGGAAGCACCCTTGCCACCCCTCACCAGTGCCAGGTACCACTGTGAGGGAGTGGAACACATGGCACAAGGATCACACAGCCCCACTGCCTTGGCTCCTGCTCTGGTTCTCTGCTTCACTGCTGCTTTTCCAAAGCAGTGCTGATAGGAAATGAAGGACAGCTGGACATGTCTGGGACCACTACTCAGGTCTGCTTCCCTGCTCCTTCCTCTCCTTCTGCCCCTTTGAGAAAAGGGGAATCCAGAGCAGGATTTGTCCCCGAGTGTCTGTCACCTGCCATGGCACCAAACAGCCCACCCAGGAAGCTGCTGGAGAGTCCCTGACCATCTTGGCTTTTCAATCATGGCTATGCACACATGAGAGAATGAGATGCATTTCTGCTCCAGCATGGGCATGTCCATGTGGGTATCCCTACACACAGGTTGGCTTCTTTTGCTCCACATCACAGCCATGTATCCAGCAGTGAGAGATGGCAGATTCAGAACAAGGAGGAAGGTGCAGGTACAGGACAGCAGTGGTCACCCCTTCATACACCTCCTCTCCTGCTGTCCCAGCAGCACTACAGCTGACAGTGCCCTGAGAGCGATGAAGACCACAAAAATACATTTTTTTTGATTTATCAAAATGGTTAGGACATCTAGCTGTGATAACTGTGACACTTCCCTGCCTCCAGGATCATTTCAGGATATCCTTGCACTCAAAAACCGGAGTTAATTTGTTTTCAGCACAGGGTTACCTGGGAAGGGGGGGTGGGCAGACACCAGTTGGCCAGGCCGGGCTTTTGGCAGGTACATTTTGCAACCATCCCCTGAGCAGCCTCTTGGCTGCCACCACTGAAATGTTGGCCAAGCTCTCCTGCCAAGTTCTCCTGCCAGTAAGGAACACTTCCCAAAAAGTTAATTCTCAGTGGCTCCACGCAGCAAAAGCTAAGAACTTCTGAGCACTAACAGCATTGCCCAGGTATGTGAGCAGAGAGTTCCTCAAGCGGTGGACAAGAAATAGGAATTATTACAGTAATTGCTGTTAATACGGATTATAAATTAATATTAATTGGTGCAACAAGGCAGGAGGAACCCACTGGCATTTTGTCCTTGCAGTTACTCCTGAACTTGGAAGGAGCTCCTTGGCCTCAGGGCTGGTGAGTTACCTACCCACCCACCCCCTCTTCTTCCAGAGGATACCACATGCTGAGGGATGCCTACGTGGCAGCAGGGTTTGCAAGGAGCTGTGGGGTTTCCTGATAAACCCTCTGCATGCAGCTCCGTTGCTGCTGTGGAGCAGGCATTCGCATGGGGTGCAGGACTAAGGGTGTAAGCAAACATTTAGGGTGCCACCAGGAGAGCAGCCCACAGCTGGTGGCCAGATCCAAGTCCCTGTGAGTTGGCATGACAGGGATCCTCCATCAGTGGCGCATGCACACACACACATTCTGGCCACAGGTGGGTTAAGGCAGCCCAGTTCTCCTGTCCACAGCTGCTGCTGACTGATATGGATACACAAGACAACCGTACCACCCTGCAAGCCTGCTGTCACACGTAGAAAGGCAAGGCCCCTGTTAAATTTGGAGGTTGGGACCAAAAATGCATTGTGGGGGGTTGCAGGAATATGCAGTTAGAAACACCTTGGTCTGGTGCCACAGCCTGAGAATAGTCCCTTGGAAGGGGTTGGCAAAGGCTGCCACACAGCAACATGGAGATAGCACATATCCTTTGTGACATGCTCTGGAACAAGTTACCTCTTTCCTGAAGGAAAATATACAAAGGCACCAGGCTGGTGGAGCCAGGGTCTCCAGGAGCTCACAGGCACCTGAGCAGGCTGCAGGGAAGGATGCATCCTGCTCCACAAGGGCTTCTGTGCCCGCTCAGCTGTCTGCGTGGGTGTTGCTTGACTCAGCTGGCAGGAGGTAAGGGGTAAAGGAAAGACAGAGGAGTGAGGAGGAAGAAGAGAGACAGAGATAAGGAGTCACTTACCCTCACTCCCATGAACCTGTCCCTCAGAACGATCCATGAAAGCAAGAACACAAAAGCTTTGTTGCAGCAGAACAACACGGAGACATCCGTAGTGTTAATTTTCTTTATTGCATGTAAGTAAAGGTAGTTTGTGAGTGTCCAAAGAACACCAAAGGGCGCTGCCTTGGTAAAAAACACCTTCAAAGTCAAGCCATTGTCTCCAAAAAACTGGCAGCACTCCCTAAAACAAGGAGAGAAAGGCAGTGTTATTATATAAGCCAGTCATATAGTCTGCAGCAAATATATGGCTTTTTTTTTGTTTCTCTTCTTTTCCTTTGGGCAAAGAGTGGCACACACCTTAAAGAGAAGAAAAACAAGTTTCAGCTTCTGCTGCAGCAGCCAGCACCTGCACAGGGTACGAACAGGTGGGGGCTGCAAACAGCAAGGAGGGACAGCAAAGAGCCAGGGGAGAGGTGACGACAGGAGGTGAAATCTCACTCTCGCCATCAGTCCCTTCACAGCGAACATCTTGAAGCAGCATGGGGGAATCCTCCTCCCTTCACCCCTGTGTGCACCAGGATGCTGAGGGGCCAGGGCTGGCAGCAAAGCCTATAGCTCCTCGCTCCTGCTGCAGCCATGGGAAGCTGGTGCCCATCTGATCTGCTATATGGGGCTTGGAAGAAGCCTTGAGGGAGCCCAGTTTGCGGTTTTATTGCCCAAGGTATGGGACCTGGCTCAAATCCCCAGCAGCATCAGGGCAGGAGCAGGTGGCAGGCAGCTGCCTCCTCCCACTGGGGTGAGGACATGGCACGGTGGTACCTAGGGACACACTGGATCAGCTGGAGAAGCAGTGAGGCGTTAGGAGCTTGTGTGTGCAGTCCAGGCTGGGGATGCTGAGAATCTGAGTGGGAGTCAGCCTGTGCAGGTTCAGCCCAGGCACAGGGAACAGAAGCACCAGCAGTTTGTTTGTGTCCTGAAGTCTCTGGGTAGCAACAGGAGACCGAAGGTGATTGGGTGCAGCCTGGCCCTGCCGGCAGGGCTGGGCTGGGTTGCTGGGGCACCTCTGCAGAGGTGCTGGGGGAGGAACCTGCATGCAGCCTGCCCCTGCCCAGCACAGAGCTGGGAGCTGCTGGCTGCATGGAAATTTAGTAGCACAAAGAAGGAAAGCATCAGCCTGCGGGGCTGGGGCTGTGGCCAGTGGACTGCCGAGGTGTGCCCTGGTCTATGCTGCCATTGCTTGCTTTCAAACCTGCAAAACCCTGAGGCCCTGAAGTACTTTACTGGGGTGTTTTGACAAAATTTGAGCGAAATTAAATTTCCCTCTGACAATGAAAGATGAATAGGTTTTCACTGCTGCATTGAATTCCAAGCTGTTTGTTTCCTGAGACTGGACATGTAAAGCTTACTTTCTGGACTCTGATGAAAGCATGATTTTGATCTGCCTTCTGAGAGGACAGAGCTGTACCATCTGATTACCTAAAAAAACCCATTCACACTCTAACCCTCATCAGATCTTTCCATCAATAACTCTACATCTGCCTACAGCCCCTCTGCTGCAGCAGGTACAAGGCTGCAGGGTAGAGAAAACACATATTTTGTGTTTATTTGGTTTTCTTGACTGCCACTCCCTGTACTGAATCATAGCCACGCAGAACCTGCCCATCTCTGGATGTGTTGACCCTGTACTTTGGCTGCTGCATATAGACACTTCCATTGGAGCTGCTGGCTCTGCATCATGTCTGTGTCACAGCCAGCACATTAGTATCCCTTGTTCTTTGTGAAGCTGCCTGCTGGCAGAAGCCTATTCCCTGACAAACCTGTCAGCTGTCTCTCTGCATCAGTAAAAGAGCTACCCCTCTGCACCACAAACCGCAGCCTGACTTCCCACCTGCTGGAGCCATGCAGGGATATGCACAACCTTGAGAGACGCTGCCTGTGTTCAGCACATGGCCTGCATCCACCACAAACACTATACCCACTTCAAGTGTGGCCTTCAGTCCTGCACAGTCCTGTCTGTACTAGCCACTTGTCACAGGCCACTCAGGGAGTGCACAAGGAAGCAGAAACACATTGAAAAATCCAGTCCTGAACTTCATTAGAGGCTTAAACCTGCTTCCTAACATACCAGGGAGGGTTTGACTGCCAGGGTGTCACAGGCAGCCAGCCTGATGCTCTGAAAACAAATAACTCAGGCACAGTTTAAATTAAATGATGTTAAGCAAGACTGGTATGAGGGACAGAAAGACCATAGACAAATGAAAGGACAAAAATGGAATTTATGTTGAGATTCATTCTGTGAAGAAAAAGGTCCTCCTGCAAAAACCTGTACCCCACATAGAGAACTGGCTATCACTGTTTCATATACAGTAAAGATATGTGATTTTACTGTACTGTGGGCCTGATTCTTGTTTACTTGATACCACTGGCTCTGTATGGTATCACAGCCCTCATCCCTGAAGCACCCAGTGATGCCTCAAAGGACAGTCATGACCTACCATGGATCAGGATCCTGAGGTGCATTCCCCACTTTGGGAGTCTCCTCTCACTGACCTATACAATAAAGCTTCCTTTTAGCTGTTTGGACTAATTTCACTGAGTGTGATTGCTTCTTGGAGGCTGCCTCCAGCTTCCAAAGGAGACCTCCTTAGGGCAGAGGTTTCCCTATGTAGCACAGAGTTGTAAAGCTTTTCCCCAAGGATACCTAAGGCTATGGAGGCTGCTACCAGACATGTGCCCACATCCACGGTGAGCCCCATTGTTCAAAACAGGTGCACTGCTGCAGACAGCTTTCATGGACCTGGCATCTTCAGTGAAGTCTGAGAAGCATCAGGGAAAACATGGTATATTTTGTGCACCAGAATGACTATGTGCCATACAATAAACCTCTCACAATTAATTGTCTCCCCAGGTTTGCTACTGCTCACTGGAAAAACTGATTTTCCTTGGTGCCGTGGTACTGCTTGTGAAGCCATACCAGGAAGCATTTGATGAAGAGCTGTCTGTGAGTAACAGTAAATAGTTATGGGAAGCAGGGCAGAACCATGATACAACCTACACTGTAAGCCCCAAACAGTCGAGAATGATTCCAGAAAACACAACTATCAGCTTAAATATTTTGACAGAACATTTTATCACAGTTGTTCTTGCTGTCCACTAATTTCTGGGCCCAGCACAGACACTGGCACATCCAGCGCATCCCTGTCTGGAAGGAAAAACCACCTATACTGTGTTAAATGAGAAATTGTCATTGAAGACTGACCAAACCTACTCCTGTCCACCAGGAAATCCTATACCTGCTGTTCTCACCTACCATCTTGAACTGCTGCTTGCTTGCTGATAGTTTTGTTTGCTGGGATCACCCTGCTTTGCTCTAAGAGCAGTGGGACTTTGAACATGATGATGGCCAGAGAGGCTATAGAGAAAAGCTGATGCAAAGCTCAGGCATACCCTGGCCCTGTGCATCCCCAGATCATGCCAAGCATGGCTCTTCCTGGGCAGGGAAGCTCCCCTGCAGAGCCACCCTACTAACATGATCTCTTTCTTACTCTGTATAGTCCTCTGTGTGAAGAGTAAATTCCTACAACTGCTGGGCTGTTTCCAGATAAGGTGGCAGCAGATAGCAAGGAGCTGTGGCATGGCAGGGCATAATGCCGTATTTTTGACATGAACTATCTTCCTGCATTATTGCCCTTGATTCTACTACTCCATTGTAATCATAGAAATTGGATTAAAAAAGAAATGTAAGGCATTAGCCAAGGCAACAGCCAAAGTCTGTGTAAGTGGAATGGAAATGTCAAAGGAAGGATACTGGAAGGGAAATGTACTGGCTTAATTAACACAGCAGCAATACAGAAAAGCTTGCTTCCACCCAGGAGTGTTCACATCTACATTCACAGACAATCTGAAGGCTCATGACTGAAGTAAACAGTGGGATTACACTGTGGGAAGGAGGTCTACAAGTGAACTGAGAGCACTGCAGCCTGGTTACATGTGGCCCTTGAGAAGTGTTTCCAGAGAGATGTTACACAGTGGATGTGGTCGCCATGGGGTGTTGCTGAGGCAGCTGCTGCAGCAAACATCCTTGCTATGTGTCAGGGTAATGGGATGGTGAAGGTGAGAAAGAGGGGCAGAAACTTGGCTTGGTCACACATCTCTTCCTCAGGTTGCCAACTGGGATGCATTGCTTCTGTGAGAAAAAGCTGCTGCCTGGCTTTCAGGGCATCCTGTCCATGGGACGACAGCGATAGGGGCAGATGGAAAATTGCTTGTAGGTATCAAATAAAGCAGTGGACACCACACAGGACAGCTGAACCCACCTTGCTGCTGCTGTGGCATGAGTTCCCCGCAGTGACAGCTCCCAAGCAGGGCTTAGTGAGTCCTGACTAGCACCGGCTGAGCTGTATGTACCAGCAGTCCCCTCTCCCAGATGGGGATTCTGGTCCCCTGCTGCTTGTCACAGGGTGCCCTACCAACTTGGCCTCAAGGAAATGTGTAGTGTCACTAGGGAACAGCATGTAGCTGCTATGATACTACAGGAATGGTAGTGCTGGGGTGAAAAGATAGTACAGAAAAGCCTAAGGCACAATGATCTTTCTGTGTTTTTACTCTAAATTGTTTGCTGGTTTCCTAATCTTTTGTGTACTAGTTCTTGTTCTTCCTCATACTCCTTTTAGTGTGTATCTTCATTAATTCAGCAAATGGCAAATTAGCTCTACTCGATTAGACCTGTCTTCAGCACAATGCTAGCAAAATAACTCCATCATTGGAACCAAGCATCCTCAGTGAAATAAATCAGAAGTCCTCAGTGCCAAAACTGCATGCTAAGTAAGAGTTAATCATATTGAAAGCAGGTGTTGCAGTCAAATAAAACTTGCAAATTAAATATGACAGTAAAGCTCTATTTTCCCCCTACTGAGTTCACAATTATGTATTTAACACTATTCTATTGCTTGTTTCATCTTTAACCAGTGCTAGGTAGTTGGGATGTTTCTCCACTGCTTTGAACCTCGTGCAAAAGAATGTATAAAATTCTGCCAATAGTGGGAGAAATGCTTTTTGCCCCTGTTTTGAAAAAAAAATCCCACCTATGAAAGGCAAAGGTAGACAAGAACCAGAAAAAGTACACTGAGTGTACTCATGCTTGAGGTGTGGTATCTTGATACTTCCGGCAGAATAAACCTTGCCAAAATGTTAGTAAGCCATTGAATCTGCCATTACATCTTTGGGAAAGATGCAGCAAAGTAGAAAATTTCTGTGAAGAATACACATCCTAAGGGAGTACTTTGTACAGGCCAGTTACTTCTTTCCAGACTGTTAACACTTGTTAGAATTTTTTCCTTGTCTCAGTGCTCATACTGGAGCCTTCACCTGCAAACCATGTTTGGATCTGCTGTCACTCTTAACAGGTAATAATTCTCCTTTGTAGACCGTGCTTCTTACTTTGACCTTGCAAGGTCTGTATCTGCAAATTGAATTTGGCTAAATTGCTCTTGATTTTCAGCAGAGTGAGCATCGCCTCCCTGGAGCACACCAAAGCCACCACCGTGCCAGTGAATCTCCCTTCTTGATTAGAGATTGGCAGGCAAAACATGTTTTGCTAATCCCCGCACCAATTAGGTCTGCATGGATAAATGATCTGCAGATGTGCAACAGTCTTATATTTTCTATTCAATATACAAAAAAAGAAGACATGGACTAAAATGTCATGCTATGTCTTTTGGGAGGACTCGCAAGCCAGTTGTAGTAAGCAAAAGCAAAGAAGACAGATAAGATGCCCTGGCTGTAATAGGAGAGAAGAAAACAACTCGAGTTTAATTCCTCCCAGTAAAAGAAATTCAAGGACTTCGTTTTGCAATTCATCCTGTTAGGGCCACAGTATCTCTCATGCATTAAGCTCACAAGTGGAGGTAGGTATGACTGCTGCACGGGCAAAAACCCCAAGTTAATCCAAAATTTTCCTCAAAAACGCTCTCCAGGAAAGTACATGATGTGTTTCCCAGAAAATAGGATCATGCCTCCAGCTTCACTTCCCTCCTGCTTGAGCCAGTGCTGACCCAAAGGGCAGTCAAAATCAGCCTCTCAGGTGGATCTCAAAGCAGTTCAAGTAAAGGATGAGTTCATGAAACTCATTTTACAGATGTGCAAGCTGGGGCATGGAAGGGCAAAGTCCCTGTGAGGGTTGCCTGTTGGGTGCATGTTCAGAAAGCTGGGGATTTGCTTTTCCTGCATGTTTATTTTATAGCCAGCTCCTGTTACTTACCAAGACAGTCCCTGAGCGCCTTTTTCCTGAGTCACCACAGGTTCATATGCCAGCAGAACAGTTGCACTGAGGCTCCTGTGGTGTGTCCCAGATCATAAAATGCTGTTAATAAATCTGCTAGCCTCAGCACTTTGCAGAGAGGTGCCCAGGACTCCTGCCATGGCTTTTATTTTCCTGCTGGTCTGAGGCTCCTACAGCAAAACCTGTATACTCCTGCCTGCAGCTTTCCTCAGGCAAACTGCTTCCCAGAGCTGGGGGAGCACAAGCTTCTCCTCAGCTTCCATGGGGCAGAGATCTGTGACCTGTCCTGGGTGTGCCAGTGTCCTTTACCTGCACTGAGGAATGCTGCAGCCCATTGCCAAGGACCTCTTGCTCCTCTGAGTTGTACTAACCCAGTCTGGTCTGTATGTGCTGAGGACTGAACTAGTGCTGCAGATTCTGGCCCTTCAGTCTCTCATTATTCCCTGCTCAATGAGAAATGGCAGCCCTGCAGCCTGGGAGGTAACATCAGCGCTGATGACAGCACTGGTTTCTGGAGTTGGACGCAAGGGATGTCATATCTAAAATACTCTAGTGGCTTTTTAATACCCAAACATATTTTTCTTGTAAGCATGTTATTTAAAATACAAGACATTGCCATAGAAGCCAATCAAGTGTCCAGCTGCCACTTTTAAATGTCTGCATCTGCAATTAACCACTACTTGTTTCTACACTTGGTTTGGGCCTGATGTCCTGCCTTTAAACTTTTACCTGTTCTGGAAGTTTCCAGCTCATTTGCAGAAAACGTGTTCTGATAGGCAACGGAATGAGAAAATTGTCTTATCTTAAATGGAACAAAAAAAATCTCCAGACTGAACTTCTCAGAACTAGAGAGACAGAAGCAATTGGTTTTGCTCTGCACTGCACACATGCCAAACTAGGAGTTTGCACAATAAATGGTCCCAGGAAATGCTTAGCTATGGATTTACATAATAAACCAGAATGGCTCCAAAAGAAACAAATAATGCAAATCTTACAAACCACCTGAATACACATTTTCAAGATAAGTCTTAGCACAGACTCAGAAGCCTTAATGAGAACCTATTTAAACTAACATTTAAATAAAAAAGGTTTGAAAGAACAAGACCAAACCACAGGGAAGATTCACATACTGTAAACTGCCTTAGCCAAACACCACAGTGGGAGTCTTGGGCTGCAGATGCAAGGGAAAAGCCCGCAGCTTCTCCTGTGTGGTGTTGCTCCATCTCACAGTTTGCTGCACCTTGGGCACTAACCTGTTTGGTTTGCCTCTGTCCATTTCCAGTGAAGAGCAGTATTCCTAGGATACGCTCTACAGCTTTTACATACATAAGCACAGTGAAAGCTGCAGGAAGTGGATTGTATTAGCTTGAATATTTCATTAAATGTTACAGGTTTGCATCTAGGTTGTTTCTTCTTATGGGTGGGATCACCAGCCATCTCAGATGGTACACTGGGAAAAGCTGGGGGAGAAGGTACTGTACTGCTGACTCTTTAGAGGAACAGCAGCAGCTGGTACCAGTGTGAGCAGACATTGCAACAAATTTCCTGAAGAGTCACACCTGTCCATGAGCACCAGGGCGAGTTGAGCTCACTCCAGGGTGTGTTATCACAGCAGCCAGGTGGTCCCACTGAAGTCGTACCTTCAGACTGCTGCATGGGGCAGGCTAGCATTTGGGTGACTTCCTTCTAGCCAGAGGCGATGTGCCATTTTGGAAGCATTCCTGACATGAAGCTTATAATGTGACAACACGTGCTCAGCGATCAGACAACCAAAGTTATTGTGTATTATCCATCGCTTTCTGCCTTTACACCCTAGAGGTACCCAGAGCCTGAAGGGCTTTATACTCTGCTGGACAAGTGGCATTATACAAATAAAATGTAAGACTGTTGCTATGTGCAAGCTCCAAACACCCACAAGACCAGGCAGCCATCACACTTGAACACAGAGATGAGCTTTTTAGTTACACTCAAAGACTGTTTATGGAACATCTTGTTACTGAGCCCATGAGGAAATGCAACCCTTGACTCGGTCTCATGCAGCACTCAGGATTGGTCTAAAACCTTCATCGAAGCCCACCAGTGGCCAGGAGGTACTCAGACTGGACATTCCCCTCCACAGCAGCAGTGCCTGAATCTGAAAAGGGCAGTGAGGGGAATGAAAGCTTCACAGGTACTTGGGGGTTACTGGCATGCAAGCTTGTGGGACTGGTGCAAGCAGAACGATGGTTCCTGCTGGTGTCAGGGGCAGGGCTGAAGGATGAGCAGGAGGGAACTGACTCCTTTGCACAATGATGGAGGAAGAGTAAGCTGGGACGCACCACCATGCCCAAATGAAGTACAGAAAAAGGACCATCAGATCCAACAGCACCATGTACAGCTGGGCACAGGCAGCCATGGCAGCGTGTGAGGAGCAGTTAATGATCTGTATTGAAGCTAATGACAATCTTCAGGGAGTTAAGGAGCAAGCTTAGAAAATGAGGAGCAGCAGGTCACCAGACAGTACTTACTCAAGAGTTCAAAAAAGCCCATGAATGAAATAGGGAACTCCTAACATGGCTCTGTAACTCTGCCCTTAAAACAGCCTTTCTGCCCAAAGCAAATATCACACTGATTCTTTAATTTGTGTTGTAACTCTGGCTGGTGATCAAATTTGAAGATGACCATTGTTGGTTAAAAGCTGTGCTGCATTATCCCTTCTTCCTCTTGGGTTCATCAAGGAACGATGAGGACAGGCAATGATCAGTTCAAGGAGCAGGCCGACACAGGCAGCATGTTGCAGGCACTTCATCCCAGCGGACTGGCTGGTGAGCACGTGTCCTTAAAAGCATGACCCCAGCAGGAACACTTCTGCTCGTACCATGCACCTAATGACTGCTGCCACCCTCCAAAACAGGACACTTACTGCTTGTGGCAACTGAGTGTTGATGAATTCAGACCTTCCTGAGGATCTCCCACTGCCCCAGCCAGGTGGAAGTGGCTTGGGGCTGCTGAGTCTCCAGAGGGACTGTTTCCCTGGAGGCTCACTTTTATCCTGTGCAGCTGCAATTAGAAAAACCCTTAGGGCTCTGCCTGCCTGCAGGGAAAGCCTCTCACCTCTGCAGGTGCAGCTTCTCCTGGACAGGGAGTAGCACAGCAGCACAGCCCACTGGCAGCACCAACCCAACTTCCCCAGCGCACTGGGTCCAGCCAGGGGGACATCCCCCCCACCTTTTGGGAAGGGGACACCAGATGTCAGAAGAGCTGCTTCAGGGCCTCTTTCCTTGCCCAGTGCATGTGGGTGTTGCACTGAGGAGCTGGGGCTGTGTTTGAGATCCATGGTGATGCGTTATTACAATTTTCCAATGTGAGCTTGGCCAAGTCCCCCAGCCAGCCTGTCCCTCCTCAGCTCAGCAGTGGGGTGTGAGGGTACAGGCTCACTGTTATTTCCCAGGGCTGTGTGGAAGTAAATGGAGTCAAGCATTTGTGTGTCCTTCAGCATGTGGTGAGGGACAGCATATACAAACTGAGGCAGAGAAAACCTAAACATTAGGCTCTCAAGGCTTGACTCTGGTCAACGTGATCACTGCTCTCCATCATCATACAAAATTTCCATTGACGTCAGTGGGTGTTTTGGGTGTGAAAGGCCTGCAGGTCTGAAACTGTGCAGCAATCACTTGTGGATATCTTAAGCTTGGCCTGATGTGATTTATATCCAACTTATCCTCTTCAGCTGTGACGTGAACCACTTACTACTTTTTGGAATAGTCAAAATGAAACTTTCAGGAGATGGCCAGCTGGCCTCCTGTAAATTAGATTTTTGTAGTGGTTGGTATAGGCAGACAAAAAAAGCACACAAGAATAAAATGCTTTTATAGTAGCTACTGTCTTTGTTTCTGGTAATGGAGTTCTTTTACCCTGCTGATAGAGAAGCATGGTGCCAATAGGAGGGGGAACAGAGTTGTGTCTTGGAAGAAGGAAGGAACAAGGCAAGGAGGAGAGAAATATCTCAGTGATCAAATTGGCTATACAAACACCCTGAGATAGCTGTTATTGAAAAACATATATATGTATGTTGGACCACATATCTAGATATAGATATATCGATACCTATATATATATAATCTCACATGCACATGTAATTTGGACTTTTATGCCTGTGGATTGTCAGGGAGACTTTGTGTAGTGATATGGTTCCAGCTGGAGAAAGCCATGCCAGCCTTCCTGCTGGCAGTGCCAGCCTTGGGCCATGGGCATAAACTATTTACTCTGTAAATCCTCACTACATCATAAATCAACTTCATAGCTTAAGTACTAATTGTTTAGCACCATGACAGGATACTGGGGACAGCTGGGAACAGGAAGGCACGTGAGTCAGGAGGTAGCAAAAGAGACACCATCAACTTGGCAGCTAATCTATGAAAAGAAAGTAAGTTATACAAAAAAAGAAGGCTGAGAGTTCACTGACATAATAGAGAAGCTGACATTTACAATCCACAAATTGCCACTAAATGGATTAAGTAAACGGGATATAGAAGGGAAATAATCTTCTCATTTTTAGAGTACCTCCTCTCAAGAACAGGTGAATCTTTTCTGTTTGAAGTTTGTTTGCCTTTTTAGACGCACTGCTGTGTTCATTTAGCAAGAAACCAGAGCACTCTCTGCTCTGTACTCCCTTACTCTGTCCTTCGGCAGTATCATCCCAATCCCACACACTGCAGCCCAACAAGGAACCATGGAAGTAGACTGAGGTGGTCTCAAGACTCTGTGATGGCATCTAACCTCATCCCAGAGCCTGACACAACAGCACCTTCAGAGTGCAGCAATCTTTAAAAAGCAGCCTGTGAGAGACTGAGAAACTCGTGAGTCCTACGTTTCATGAGATGAAGGAGTACAGCTGACGAGTTTGGTGACAAAAGGGGGGTGTTAGAAAATACAATGTCCATCACTTCTGAGATTCACATTTTTAAACAGCTTTACTTGTTTTGACCTTTCTCCTAATAATCTAGTAATTCACAAAACATGTTCTACAATACATTGCTGTTGTTAATTATATTTGTATAACACCTTAGTATAAATGGTAAAAGCAGAGCCACATGTAACACAAATTGAATGACTTTCCTCTGTGCTACTGGAACATTTAGGTCTCTCAAGGGGCATAGAATAACGGAGAATGGCTTGCAAATCAATTGCCTGTTGTCCAAGAGATACAGGAAATTTTTGGTTTCCCATGTAAGCACTTTGTTGTCTGAACAGTAATAATGCAAATTAAAAAATACTAATGACACCCACTGTATTGTTAAAGGACTGGAGAGCACAGAAATGGAGCCACTGTAGCAGAAACTGCAAGAGACTGTGTATGCTCTTGGATTTTACCTTTCACCCACTTGGAACAAGATTTCTTTCAAAATTTAAAAATGTCTCCTAGAAAAAGTAAGTATGTTAATGATCCTTTATATTACCTCTTAACAATTCTTCAATGTGACTGCATAAAGGACACTGCTGACCCAAGCTTCAGAGCCAAGAAAGAACTTCCTGGAAGAAAGGTAGGGGAATTTTTTCCTGCATAACCTAACAATATAATTTATGGTTATCTTCATAAATGAGACCCTCAGGAAGAAATATTAAAAAGAAACAATAAACCTGACCATGCACATGCCAGTTCCGAAGCCTCATCTCTAAGTAATTTTCTCCTCTCTACTTCTCAGAATTATAAAGGAATCTGTAAAATTACGTGCAGTATTACATCAGGATACTATACAAAAGCAAAACCTCCTCTGAATACTCTTCTCAACACGTAAGAGTACAGAGCGTCAACTTCATTTTCTTTCTAGGCATCAGAGGCAGGTCCAGAGGATGGATACAAACCACGTTTGCCTTTCAAGTCTTCTTGCGCTCTGAGGGGTCTACATCATCATAGTTCTTCTTTCAAGCTCTTTTTATGCTTATGATTGATTATGATTCTTACATGGTTCAGAAGCTGAATCTCAGTTTCATGCTCCGTCATTCTGCAGGCCATGATTTATACATTCCAAAGAAGAGGAGGATACTGAGTTCCATGCTGGATCCTTCCTCCAAGATGAAGCTGAGTTATCACAGAGCAACTCCAGGAACGTGATTTGTGTCTGCTTTTGCAGCTCAGAAAATTTCCAGCTCCTCCCATCAGCTCCTTGAAACTTGGCAAACATTCCAGGTGAACAGCCCTTGATGTTTCAGAATTCTGGAAGTACTCGTGCCTTTCCTCCTCTGCTGAAGCCAACACCCTCCTTTCAGAGTGGAGCTACAGCTCATTCTCTCCTTTTACAATGAAAGAAAGGGCTGTCTATGGGCTGGATATGCACAGGGTGGAAAAGGCACCTCCAGAGATCTGCTATTAGCAGCCACATGCCCATATGCATCTCCTCTGGGATGTGGCCACAGAGGAGAGCTACAAAGTATCCTGTAGACAGTGAAAGACCCCAAGTCCACACCAGCATCAGCAGGCAAGGGTCTGATGGAGTTTGTCATTCCTGCCACTGCTGGTCCAGAAGCAGGAGAAAGGTGAACAAACACCACAAATACCACTGGGAACTCTTCTTCCAGCTGCTGTCAATGTCCCATTCTGGACTTTTCATCTGACATCCTCATTAGACAGAAAATAGGAACATAAATACCTAATGGGGTTATTAGCCCTCAATTGCTTCATTCAGAATGAAGTAAAGCAAGTGTGATGTGAAAAGGAACAGAGAAGAAATGGAAGAGAAGAGAGAAAGATTAGGTAGAAATTGATTCATTCTACAAGTAAACAAAAAGTTTAGGGCACTGAGGTGATTACACTGCTTAGAGGTTATAGGAAAATGATATCTATTTGAAGTCCCTGGAAAGACCAGAAATGGGAACAGTGGTGAGCCATACTCAAGAAATAGAAGGAAGCAGAACTTAAAGTGGTTTCAGATTTGCCACATTTAAAAACCAGACTTGAAGCTGAGATAGTGGAGTAAAACGGTGCTTGTGACTAAAAAGTGCTGGAAGCTATGCAAGTTCCTCTGAATAGGATGCTAACCTTTATTATTTATGTGTTTGGATGGGATACACAGCTGTTCTTCAGAGGCCAGACGGAAATTTGTTTTGAATCTGAAGCTGTCCACAGATACTATGCTTCAGAGTGCTTATTTGTGTGTTTTAAAATGGTACATTATTTATATGAAATATTTTATGTTTTTAAGGTTTTACTCTTACATGATGAGAAGCAGTGAATCACCAAAATTCTCTGGCCAGAGTCTGATGCGACAGAATTAGGAAAATATAAAGCAGTTGGGTCTTGTCATTGCTGTGCACATGTGGGGGGAATGTCAGTGTGGTTTGGATAAGGCTGTTACAGCACACACTGCTCTGTTTCCTAGTGACATTTTTTATGTACTTGTTCTTTTTCTTTTATATTTTTATTGCCTACTAAATAGTTTCTTTTGGCTCTGCTTTGTGTGAACCTCAGCACAAGGAAAACAGTTCTGTTCAGAGACGCACTTTGCAAACTGCCCTGATAAAGAGAGAGCTGATGCCTCACTAGCATATTATGTGCCATCCTGATCTTGGCTGTGAATCCACAAAGCAGGATTTCAATCCAGTCATTGCTGAACATAGAGATTTACTTTGTGAAAGAGTCAAATCCAGAAAAGAGCCCTTATTTGCAACAGTAGTAAGACAGGAACTTTTCATAACAAGATGCAGAACTCCTGAGTTAATGAACTGGAAAACCCATCTGCTGGTCCAAATGCCGTATTTGTCTTTTTGGGATCAAAATTATTGAAATAATACTACAGGATAAGACTTCTCTGCCCAATCTGTGTCAATCAGACATTCACTGAGAGATGCTTGTGAAGGGATGGGCCTGGACCATACAGGAATTACCAGCCTGGGTCCAGCCAAGCCCTGTCCTGTCTCTGGCAGCTGCTGGCAGTGGATAAACCAGGGGCATGGCACACATGAAGAAATCCACCCTCCAGGAGAAGCTGCCATTTTCTTGTCTTTCTCTTCCAGCTCTTCTGCTTCATTCATCTTGGATGCATTAGCCATGTACCTTCACTCAGCCTGTAACACAAGTGTAGCTCCCTCCAGTTCAGGACCAGTGAAAATTCATTACAACTTCATTAATTAAAACACTGAACAGCTTAGGTGTAAGTGCAGAGCCAAAGCACATCTCTATTGCTGTTTATGAATCACCGTCATAAGCTCCTGATTACCTGTACAGCTTAGCTTGGACTTTGCCATCCCCTAGAAGTGCACTGTGTGTGCTTGGGCTGACAAATCTGGGACTTCTTCTTGTGACAAGAAACCATCCATACTGTATGCTGCTCCACAGGCTGATTAAGGTTCACTAAGACTACATCCCTGGAGAGAAAACAGTATCACTACCTTCTGAGAATTAGTGTCTCAAGTAGAATAAGAATCTGGATTATCCTGAGTGAAAGATATATTGTCTAGTGAGAACACCTGGAAGACATGCAAAAGAGCCTCTGATTTCAAATGGCAGAGACTGACTGCTGACAGTAAACTCGAGGTGACTCAGAAACATGGTATTTGGATTTGTCTCAGGAGTGTGACTGTGACATTTGAAACTGCCAAATAAAAATGACAGCTTTTAACCTGGATTTCCCTCAATTGGAATAGATCATGCATTTCATACTGGAAATGTTCTGACCATTATTTGCTTCTGTGCTATTACATTTTGGTGTGCCTGTCGCAATGGCTTTAATAAAGTGCCTGGAATAGAATGCATTAAAAATTTTCTTACATTTAGATGCTCAGATACCATGGGATTGAGTGTAGCACAGATGAACATCCTTTCATGATATTTCTGAAATTAAGAATATTAGGAAGACCCTCGTGTACCTGATTTGAAGTCACAAAAGTAGTTTCTGTTCTTTGACTATTTATGACTAGAGGAGTGAAGCTCCTTCTAATCCCCATCAGTAAAGTGTGCAGCACATCCATTTTTACAGCACTTAGTTTTGGCTAAAATGAAATAGCTTTGTGACACACAGCTGCACTTTATGGTATCTTCCTGGATTTAATAGGTAGAGGGAGTAACAGGGAATGTGGGACTGTGATTTTCTGAGAGAGATAGTAAGGGCTGTGCAACAAGCCCACCTCCTGCTTGCTGGTTCTGAAAGCTGAGCTGCAGTGAGGAAAGCCAAGTATTTGCCAGATATGAAATTACCGGGCTCATTTATCTTCCACCTTCTAATCCTGTGACATGCTTATTCCTTCCTTCATTTTGGAAACTGACCTTATGATCCTTGCTTCCAGCATCACACTCTGCTTCCAGAGCAGCTGCACAGACAGCAGTGAAAAATCTGCTCCCTGGTATTACAGGGTAAAAGCACTATGAGGGGAAAAAGCACGGGGTGTCCTTGCAGCAGGAGTCAGCTTCTGCTGAAACCTTGCAGCTTGCCACCTGGGACAGAAGTGGACTTTATCCAGCCATGATTAATGCCTGCCCTGTGGGTGTGCCTGCTCTCTCTTCTTTTTGAAACCCATGACTTACAATATAATTGTAAAATGGCTTTTCTGGCCCTCTCCCAGATCTGCAGCTCCAGAGGCCAACATCAGAATGTGTTAAATAATTTGGATTGGATACCCTTTGGTTGCAGTTATGGTTAATGCAATTGCAGCCATGTACAACGGATTGTCTGGGAAATGGGAATGGCTGGGTTTATAACAAAAAGCATGCAAGGAGGAGGCACAGTACTGTTCTGAAAGTGATTAAAATAAGAGGAGAAGAGCATAGTTATCTGGCCTGTTTCAGTGTGCCTGTGAATCCTTACACATGCACAGCAGGGGGTGTTGAAAAATTCAACAGAATTACTGCTGGGGATGTATCACAGCCTACATACTCCATAAGCACTTACCTCAATTTAAGTTCAGACATGGATTAATTTAAGCAAATAGCTTGTTGGCTTTATCTGGAAAAGCAGATTTATATCTTTCTAAGACTTTTAGATTTTTTCCGATCTTGGATTTCATAAACTACTTTTGGTTAAGCCAGCCCAACCAGGCTGAGCTCAGTGCTATGAGTTTTCTCGGGGACTTTCACAGCCTGCTTCTCACTTAGGGCTTTTTTTTCACTGTCATTAATAAGGTCTGGACACCTTAAGTCATGTAATGTTACTGACATGAAATGCAAGAGATTGAGGCATCATGTTGACAGAAAGCAAACTGCAGGCAGAAGTGGAACTGGCCTTTCAAAAAATCTCAGGTTTATCTCCATCTTAAGGAAATTTCTAATTATTTCCCTTCCTGTTCACCTGCCAGGTTGTAATACTGGATCACATGCTTTGTTACTTAGGCTAATGGTGAGGTCCATGAAGGGGTGACAAAAGCATTTCCCCAATACCCTCATCCTTCAATTCAGCCTTAGAATCAAAGAATCATTCAATCATTAAGGTTGGAAAAGACACCTAAGATCACCAAGTCCAGCTATCAACCTAACACCACCACTGTGTTCACCACTGAATCATGTCCTCAAGTGCCATATCCACATATTTTTGGGTACTTTTAGGCATGGTGACTCTACCACTTCCCAGGGCAGCCTGTTCCAATGCTTGACAAGCCTTTCCATGATGAAATTTTTCCGAATACCCAATCTAAACCTCCTTTGGCACAACTTGAGGCCATTTTGTCTCGTCCTGTCACTTGCTATTATCTGGGAAAAGAGACTGACACCTCACTATGATCTCCTTTCAGGGAGTTGTATAGAACGATAAGGTCTCCCCTCAGCCTCTTTTTCTCCAGGCTAAACAACCCCAGATCCCTCAGCCATTCCTCCTAAGTCTTGTGCTCCAGGACCTTTCCCAGCTTTGTTGCCCTTCTCTTGACACGGCTGTCCCTTGGCACATACTGTGGGACCACAGGCCTCCCCCACAAGGTGTCAAACAGCAGCTGAGAAGTCAGCAATCACCAGTTAAATGAAAAATAGCAGATTTTAGCAGACATGTGCCTCAACCCTGATGGCATGCTCTGTGGTGCAGGTGCTGTGTTTGTTTCCCTGCTGGAAAAGCACCTAGCACAAGCTAGTGCAGGCCAGGATCTGCTGGATGTTAATCTCATACAAATATTAAGCAATAATGATACTTTACATGGGTGTGTGAGCTAGGACAAGGAGACAGACACTTAGATAATTGAGATTTGATATAGCATGCAGTCTGGGAGAGGAAGGGAATTAGAAGTCAATAGAGAACAAAAATACATGAATGGACAGTTCAGTGAGGAAAATGTGTAGGGGTCTGAGTCAAGCCCCAGAGCCTTGAGCCACAAGCCTGTCAGAAAAAGTAAGACAAAGAAGATGAAGGCTAAGTCTCCTTATTGCTCATGGCATCTGAAGAATGTGTAAGATGATGGTGATGGATGCATTAATTAGCTCACTGCGTCCCAGTAGCTGAAATAGTTGGTAGGTGGGCTGAGCCATAAACTAAAATAATCTCAGAATGTGAGAGAGGCTGAGAAGGCAGCTTCAAGATTGTATGTCAGCTGCCCAACAAGAAAATATGGAATATCTTGAAAAAACAACCTATCTAGTAATACTTGCTCTTTGATATTAATTTTACTTTATTGCTTTTTCAGTAAAAATATATTTAACCTTTTCATAATCAATAGCACATGTAACAATAAGGATGAATACACAAAGTTTAGGGTAGGTGGTCAATGCATTCATAAGAGAGAATTTTCCCTAATTATAGAGTACAATTTGTGAAATAACAAATAAAGTATTATTTTACTAACTCCCCATATCCATCTTTACTCATGTTCATTGTCAGAATGGGGTAATTGTGTTTTATCGAGGCTTATATTGAAACAGAGCATTCCCAGAGATCTTTGAAAATTGAGGTTTACAAACGTTAGAGATGGCTCACCATCACATTTAATATAGACAAAAATCACCCTAGAAAATAAACCAACAGAGACAGATGATTTGGCATTAAGGAGATTGATTAAATTTCTCATCAAGGTAATAATAAAAAAAAAATTGGACAAATAATCCACAGACAGCATAAGTAAGCAAACTGCAAGAAATTACTGGATTACTCCACCTTCACACTGAAATCCTAGGAGGATCATACCAAATTAAAAACATAAATTCATATTCAGGCACCTAATGCACCTATTTTTACAGTGGGCTGAAGATTGTCACCACCCACAGATTTCAAAAGGAATTATGGGTGAGCAAATTTGCATCTTAAAATAGACGTAGGAAGGTTAAGCACAGTGTCTCTCGCATAGGGCATCAGCCACAGTGGGATTCCAGTCCAGGAGAAAGTAAAAAAAACCTTCCTGAAGGGGTGTTTTGCCTTTTGGAAATAGGAACAGCATCTGCATATGGCTGTGGAGGAAGGAGCATGTACCAAAAGCTACGTGTGTTTTTGAATTCTGAGGACTATGGAGAATGAAGACATCTGTTGAGGGCATTAATTTTACACTGAACACCAGTGGGATGGAAAGCAGTGTAAATAAAGATGAGAGTTCATCCCACAGCCCAATCCCTCCACACAGCTGCGGCTGTGCCCAGGTTGAGGGCAGCTGGGGCAGGTGGTGGTGGGGGGAGCTGGTGCCAAGCCAGTGGGGGCACCCTGTTTGCAGCCACCACCAGGCTCGTGGGCAGGGGAGTGCTGCGTGTGCCCTGGCTCCTCCTGGGGACTCAGCTCTGTTTGCAGGCAGGGAGGGTGGGATTTTCGGAGCAGCATCAGGCAGTGCTTTGCGGACAGATGCTTGAGAATGAGCAGTCCTTCTTCCTGCTGTGAGAAGGCAGGTACCAGCTGCCTCAGAAAAACTGGGGTCTGATTCTGGAGCCTGTGCTTTCCTATCAAGACCCACAGGTTAAGACAGATTTCTCTACTCCAGTCAAAGACATGACCCCATATTTACCCTGGAGCTAGAAAGCACAAAATCTGTGGCTTCATTTTCCTTTCTTTTTCAACAGTTTGCAGTTTACAGGAGAACTCCTGATATGCAAGACACTGTATGAAGACTGTCAAAAGTAAAACAACCGGTTCCCCTTGCGGGATGTCACTGTTCTTGCAGACAAAGGGGCTCAGCATGTGTGTTAAAATGGTGCATATATACACATGCATACATACCTATGTACAAATACACACACACACACATATGAACACCAGCATAAGAAGACATTTCCAATGGCTTTCCCTACTGGTTCACCACTCCCTCCCACTGAATCATTACAGTTTCAGCATAGTCTTCAGTAAGAATAGAGAATGCAGCAGCAGAACCTCAAAAGTGCTACCCAAAATATCCTGACCAAGTCTCGGCAACAGTCATTCAGAGTAACAGTGCCCTGTGACATCCCTGTCTGTCATTCCCCTCTCCTCCTCCCAAGGCAAACCTGGCTCGTTTTACTGTAAATGTGCACTGGGGGTTCTGTTAAATTTGGCTCTGTCAATACTGCACCTACACAACCAGAATAAAGAGCTTCGGTGTTTGAACTCAGCCCTTTCTCAAAACTTAATACTCGGTGATGAAACTGTGTCATGGGTTTGGCTGATGGGCCTAAGTTTAGGCCTGGGAATTCAGATTTGGGCCTGAAATTGTCAGCTGCCTTCAGCTGGGCTGGGCTAGCGAGCAGCTGACTTCTTCTAGCCAATGATGTTGTATTTCATACCATCTTACATCATCTCAATAGGAGTGAAATCCAGTGTGTGGGTGTGGCTTAGTTCAGTTTCACCATGTCTGAGGTGCAGGGAAGAGGTGCTATGCCTTGTCTGCTGTCTTAGGCCTCACTCCTGCTTTGGCTGCTGCTCCTTGCATTTTGTTTGGTTTCAGGGAAGTAGAAACATTTTGATGTTACTCTTTCTGTTTCTTACTGAATGCCTTTTAGAGTGCTTATGGATCTAGAGTAATACACTTTGTATTAATTGGGGAGTGGGAGGTTATTTCTTGTTACATATAACTTGTGTGTGTGTTATATTGTAGTTTTCTTTTGATTTTCTCTTTTCTGTATAAATACATGTAGTTAGTTTCAGAAGAAACCTGGTTTGGTTTTTTTTCCCCTCTCCTTCTTCTTCCCTTTTCCCTTTAGCTGGTTGGGGGGAGGAGGAACCTTTTCTCTGTTCTTGGGCAGTTGGCGTTTTGCCAGCTCAACCCAAGACAGATAAATGGTGCATTGGCCCATCAGCCAAACCCATGACAAACTGAGAGCGAGGGAGGTTACTCAATAAGCTTAAGCCCATAAGAGACAGAAAAATGTGCTGAACAGTAGCTCATATTGTTACTAATTTTAGTGACATGTCTGAATTTCTTTTCAGATTGTTTCCCAGGAAGAGTGGTTTCAGCCTTTGAGGTGAAACTATTTGTTCAGAAACCTGGCAGAGGTGATGCCTGTTTTGCCACCCTACTTTCTCCTAGATCCCTAGCAGTGAGGGTGCTGCTCCTCTGGCAGGGCCCTGTTACTGCAGGGAAGGGATATGAAGCACCTCACTACTGCAGGTGAGCAAAGCAGGACTTTGCTCTGGGATGTGCAGGACTCTAGATGGCTGGGGACACCAGCTTAGTTATCTCCTAGGGTTGCTGGCTAGTTTCCAAGTGCTGGAGCACTAGTCAGCTTTGCCATAGCTGTGCTGGGGCTACTAGGAAGCACAGCCTGCTAAAATCTCACTACAGCACCAAGGAATTATGAGTTGAAGATCTGCGGGGCAAGCTGGTCACGGAGGAGGCTATTTTGCTGAAGGGATCCCACAGCAGGAATGGCAGTTCCTCTGTTCACGTAGAAAAACCAGTGGCATGCACTGGCAGAAAACAGATGCACCTGGCATCTAGCTGGAGATGTTTTCCATCTCATTGTAAATCATCCATGCTTGTTCATTGTGTAGTGCTGGGCTAGAAGCAGAAGCTCTAGTCACTCATGTGAGCATGGGAGAAACATGAGATGTGTTGTGAAGACTCTAAGACTACTCGGAATCACTCAGGCCCACTGAGGACATCAGCATGATTGGTACCAAGTCTAATGGAAAAATCAATTCACTCATTCTCAAAGAAGCATAAGATAACAAAGCTGCATCAACAAATCTTGTCTGGTCTGTGCTGCTTGCATCTTTAATTGCCAGAAAAAGGGAGAGCACCAGAACGTGGTGGCTGTTATAAACCAAGTTCCCTAGGAGGATGAATTGACCAGGTGGGTATGCACTTAAACCAGGACATGTCTTTCAGCTGTCTGCATTTTGTCAAGCATGGAGGGACTGTGTTCAAAGGCTTAGGTGAGCTGAGTATGTGCTAAGGAGCTTATCTGCAAGAGTGGGTAAGATCAGTCATGATAAACCTGATTAAGATGGGCTCACATCTCACCTGCTGCTTTCAGTCTCACCATTTCTTTGGCTTGTCTGTGTTTGCAAGGATGGACTTTCTCAGGCCCTACCTGAGGTTCCTCAGGCTCCTGAGGTGAGAGAAATGCCTGCTGGAAACCACACATAGATGTTTATCACTGTTTGCAGGGCAGGGCACAGGTCTCAGCTTTTCTGTTGCTCTGACCCTTTGCTCCACAGGAAGGAGTGCTATTCAGCATCACTGAAAATCAGTACTGGCACTCCTAAACCTTAGTAATTAGTCAAATTAATTATTAAAAATACAGAAAATAACACTAGCAAGGAATCAGCAGGGTTTGCTGGTATCTTTCTTTCAATTTGGTTCAGAAATCGTGCTGGGGAGCTGGGAGCCAATTTCAGGTGACTAACACTAGTTCAGATTCTCATCTTTACCCACCCCAGAGCTGTGCCAACATGAGATATTTTTGGTTTGAAAAGAGTGTAAATGAACCGAGAGTTTGGCTCATGGGTGAGGATTGGATAACATGATGACAGAAGGGCTTTATAAACACTTATTATTCAAAATCTCTTCTGCAAACGTGAATATGCCTAAGCAATTATCTTGCTTTAGCCGCAGATGGGCGATTTTGATGCAATTATTATGCACCTTCAGTACTACAAAGCTTTCACTGCCATTCCTTTTGAAAATGTCTGAATTAAACAGAATGACAAAACTAATGAACTACTGCATCTTTTTCCTGTCAGCTGCACAACATCTAGTAGATGCCATCAGCACGCTTCATGCAGAGGAGCTGCGTGGTCATGGCTGTTAGCCCAAAGGCATGCAAAAGCTGAGCTTTTTGCTGAAGGCAAATCCATCTGTAGCCTTCAGTAGCTGAGTTACTTCAGGAAGGACAATTTGTCATTGCACACTCAGATCATGACATTAGAGTGATACCAAGACTTTATTTGTCATCTTTCTCTCACATAGCCCTGATGAGATGTTTCTATGTATGCCTAAAATTGTGGTTATTTACTGTTACGCACTAGACATAAGCTTCTTGAGACTCCAGATACCACCGGTATAATAGTGGAAAGAAAGTGTCTGAAGCTATACTGACAAAGAGAACAGTTTGTTTTTAGCACAATTGCTATGGAGGAAACACACTTGTCTCCAGTTTCTTGAAACCACTTGTCTCTGGTTTCTTGCAGCAAACATATCTGGGAAGCCAGCTGGGTTTTGCTGTTTTTTTTTTTTTTAATCCTTAAAACAAAACAAAGCTCAAGAAATATAACGCAGCAGACAACAGTTTGCAACTTGCCAGTGAAAAGGTCCACAATTAACTATACATATAACTGGCATGATTTTCAAGAGCAATGTCCTCATTATGACTCCTGTTTACCTGAAAGTAAAGCCAATTCTCTGCTCACTTTTGAAAAGACCCGAAGAAGATATCTTTAGCAGTTTGATAAATCATTCATTTTTGTTAAAAAACAAGTCTGTTAACACATGACATAACTGTTGCCGGTATAATTAAATCTTCCCTAGGCTGTTCTGAGTGACTTATCTGGACTCCTCTAACTTGGACAGCTGCTGAGCCAAAACAAGCCCTAGTGTATCCTATATAAGAACCTGCAGCCAGCCAGAGGACTCAATATGTGAGCAATACCATGGTAAACACGCTGTCCATTGAAATTATATAGGATTTATTGATTCAGTTTAGCTTGCAGAAGAACTACAAAAACTATCACTCATGTAAATATTACATTTCAGCAGAGCTCATGCATTCTGCTTTCAAAAAATGCCACACTTGGCCCACCATCTCTGATTTCTAAGCATGCACTGACCACTGCTTCAGGCTTTTTCATGCTCCTGACAGCTCAGTTGCAGAATGATAGGAACTACCTCACTTGTTTCAAACACTTCATTCATTCTGCTTGATGCCACTTAGTTCTTTCCTCATCTCCTCCAACCCACACATGGTTTAGCCGACCTTTATAATATCCCCCTATGTCACCTTGAAGCCTGATCCCATCAGAT
>VWZD01008619.1:0-31957 GCA_013396695.1 Sakesphorus luctuosus
AGGACAATTTACTTCTCCTATATGAAGACAATTATATTAGCGCTTAATTGTGCTTGAGCTTGTGTAGTTTCCATTCAAACTTCTGCTGGAGGTCAAAAATATTAAGCTATTTGCTCCTCACTTCACATAAACTTACAATAGATGGGCTGAAGGGAGTATGAATCTAAAGAACACCATCAAGCTGAGCAATTCTGCCAAAGGGGTTATCATGAACCTGCTGAGTTTACATGTGTTTTGTTTGCACTGTAGAAGAGCAAAGTGAATTTAATTAGAGAAAATTCTGAAAAAATCCATTAAGAAGGAGTGTTTAAACAAAGGTCGCAGAAAATATCTACTGCTTCAAGAACATTTTTTATTTATTTTCTCCTTTACTTATGGTTTCTGCACTGAATATGTCAAAAGTGTTAATTTTGTTGTAAAAATAGTTTCATCATTTCTAGACTAAGCAGTTAACATGGAAATATTTTATTATAATGAACCAACTGCTCTTAATCTTAAAATAGAACTCACAGCTTTTTGTGAATTATAGTGGAATTTATTTTGCTTTAATCCGCTATGGTGACAAGTGCAACATAAATAAAAATGTGAAGAAGAAAAATGTTCCATTGAGCCAAGAGTAAAATTCAGGAGACATAGGTTAAGATTTTTCAAAACTGGAACGTAAAGTTCAGCCCAAAATCATTTCATTACACACATAAAAAATAACCTGGATGCTCAATTGTTCTGAGCCTTCATTAAATTCCAGTTAACTCAAAGAAAACCACCGTACATGTAATTAGCTGGCAAAGTCAACTTTCTTCTATAGGCACCTGAGTATGGATATAAAAGCTCACCTTTAGGATCCAATTATGAAAAAAATATTAAGAAAATTATTTGTGTTTAATTCTGCTGCACTAGATTATTTTGGGGTTTGTCTCTTTGCTTTTTTTTGTTTCAATCTCAGATTGCTCTGCTTGAAGTCTAGGCCCCAAAGGGATGAAATTTTGTATGAAAATTTTATCTATTTCTTTCTATTTTAAAGAAAAAATGTCTAGACTCCATGACTGTAGAGTGGAACCATTAAAAAGAACTCTTGGAAAACCAACTGAAGTCCAAAATCCAGAGAAGCAAAAGCAAATTAAAAATAGCATTGAGAAGTATAAACCATATGATTTTAAACACATCTCATAATTGTAGTGGTGGAAATTACTCTGAATTTCTTAATGTTTATTCTATACACACTGTGCTAGGCATGTTGTTTAACCTTTCCATACCTAACTTATCTTCTGTATGTTATAGCTGAAATAATAGTATTTACTCTTCTCTCAGGGTATTAAGAGATTTAATTTAATAATGCCCGTGAAACACGTCATTAGTCCTGGAGGGAAATAATGCAGAAACATGGATTATTATCATTATTAATTAAGTAAATGAATCGCCCAAGTTTGGAATTATTATGGTCAGGCAGTTTATTTTTTAAGAGTATATGAGTTCTAAAAGAATTTTTGAGCAGCCTTGGAAGAAAATACATTAAAGTATAGTGCTAGCAAACTTGGATTTATAACCTTATTAAAATTTTCAGTTTTTTAAAGGACTCATTATTTTTTCTGTTGAATTGATAAGTAATTATTATGCAAATCCCCTTGTATTTCTTTATGGGTAACCTTTGGACTGGCATTTTAACTAAATATTATGTAAGATTTTTGATAAGACACAATTGAATATTAACAGAAGAAATGACAGCAGTTATTGCATATGTAAAATGTTCTCTGGAGTCTGAATGTTTTTAAATATGACAGGTTGAATACTTTGACAATAAAAACATTAAGTAATACCTTCTCTTGTTCTCAAATACACCATTAGCAGTGCTCAGTTTCCAAGCTGATCACATATTTTTGTGCAGCGTTTGAGGGAAGGGAGAGGGGTCTCTGCTTTCCCCTTGTCCGAGGGGAGGCAGAGAAGGGAGACAGAGACCAGGCAGTCCAGGCAAGAGAACATTTATTCCAACAATTCCTGAGGTTTTGTAAGATCCCTGGGGGAAGATCCCAGCTCTGGGGCTGGATTGGGTGAAAACTTAGGAAGGGGCAGGGTCTAAGGTCCATTCATGGCTAGGCTTCGCGAATGAAGATTTGGGAAGGGCACTACCCACGCTTGCTACAAGCATGCTGGTGGCTAAAAAGGCCGATATGGGATAGGCAGGTCCGGTCACAAAAGGCACAGCGGAATGTCTCCTTTGGCGATATTGGCGAGGAACGGTTCTTTCTGCATTGTCTTTTCTCCTCAAGACTGACTCTACGTGTGTTCTCAAAGGAAGCAGCAGCATCGTGAATGGTGTGTCTCCATGAATGCTGACTGGAGGCCAGAGTGGACCACTGATGGCAGTGAATATGGCCAAGGCTGAGGTGTTGTTTCAGAGAGTCCTTGTATCTCTTCTTTGGGGCTCCTCTCTTGCGGCAGCCGGTGGCGAGTTCACCATAGATCACAATCTTCGGGAGGCGGTGATCCTCCATCCTGGAGACATGCCCTGCCCAGCGTAGCTGCGTTCTCATCAGCATGGCCTCGATACTGGTGACCCCTGCCTGTTCAAGAATGGACACATTGGTCATGTAATCAGACCAGTGGATGTTTAGGATTGAACGGAGGCAGTGCTGATGGAAACGTTCAAGAATCCACAGGTGGTAAGGTCCATTAACCAATGGATTTAGGACAGGGGCAGGGCCGGCTGCAGTCCCAGCCTTGTCGCCCTCCCCCCCCTACATATTTTAATTAGAAGTGAATGTGTTATTTTATGACAAACTGTAGTACTCTCTAAATAATATGAAATAAAATCTCTTTTTGAGGACATTTTATCATCAGCAGCATCATCACTATCCAGTAAAACATAGCATTTGGAGTGATCATATATTATGTGAAGCATCCTTTTTCTTAATAATTGCAAAGCAAGGAGAAATCACTTCTGATCCTACTGCAGCAAACCATTATTTTTTTTCTGCTAGCTTCAGTATAGCAAATATTTGCATTCCTCAGTATTCTAGGGCAACTCACTACATGCAGTTGTATTCAGGGGGTTCATGAAATAGGGGAGGATTAGTGAAAAACTGTATAGGGCCTCAACCTCCCTGAGTTTTCAATGTTTCTGCTGAACTTAGCCACCAAACAGAGAAAAAGAGGAAAGCTAAATATGGGACCAGGAATCTCTGCCATGAGGTGGGAGATCATTCGAAGATCCACATATTTTAGACAGACTTCTTTCCTAAAAGCTCAGCAGAACCTCAAGCATCCTGGCTGTGGCTAAAATTAACCCCCTTCTCCCAGAACAAGGACAATGTCCTAATAGAATTATATGCCATTATATTTGGAATCATTATAAGGAAAAGTTTCTATATATCTGTTACATGGCTAAATATGATTAAATTATAGAATCCAGTGTGACCAGTGCTTTAAAGAAAGACTATGGCTTTTCAAGATACAAATTTCCTGAGAACAAGCTTAACCACAGAAAAATCATGTATTGCCAGCTCTTAGGGAGATGAACAGATAAGTTTCATGGTTCTTGATAATTCTGAAATTTTCCCACTTGCCTGCCAAAACCTCTGAAATACAAAATTCTTTGAAACACATTAGAGTGCCTTGCGATAAATTCATTTAAGCAACACAGAAAGAGAATTAAATATGATTTCAAGAAGAAAGAGTTTAAGAATTTCATAGAAAATACTGTGTGTGAAATGGAACTGCAAAGTGAAGTTTTGTGTTTAAATTGTAATACTCCATTAGGACAGTTTCTTTATGTCCCTAAGCAATTTGATTTAAGAAGAAACAGAATTGTGACATGGAATAAACCCAGTCATTCCACACCTCTTGCCCATCATTGTACACATTATTTAGAAGGCAAATTTAGTATGTTAGAAGGATGTTACCATTCTGAGAACACTTATTAAATCACCTTTATCAAGACTCTTTTTCCTTTTCATTCTCATATACTCCTGTTCTTTCAAATAATTTTTCCTTTTTCCTCCCTCAATTTACTTAATTTGATTTTAAATTTGAATTTCTTCGTACTTACTGGATCATGTAGAATAACCTGCACAAAACCAAACTTCTGTTGGTGATCCCTTATGTCATGTGTACTATCCATGACAATTATAATTTACCACCCCCTACTCCCTGCTTAAAAGCAACACATCCATCACAATAATTTCGCACTGGGCAAAGTGTCAAAAATGCAAAAAATAATGTATCTTTGAAAGTTAAAAATGGACAGAAGGTTGTAGAACAAAACTGCAACAACTTTGTGGACAATAGATAAGTTCTCTTTCAGTTTCTGAAGATTTGGTAATGTTAAACTAAATTTACCATACCACCTGTGCTGACACACATCAGTCTATGTCAGAAGAAAGTTCAGTTTTCTTCTCAGCTGTTGGTGTGCGTGTTTGTTTCTACCCTGCAAAGCAGAGAGGAATTAGCATGCTGTTTAAGGAGGTCACCAATCCTGGTTTGATTATTTTCTTCCTTATGAACTCCTTCCTGGAGTTTTATGGAGTCTTGTAATATGCTTTAATAGGTTGAGGAATTATAATATGCTGAAGAATTAACATACTCATGAGGTAAATGTTTCAGTTTACAGTTTGCTGAATTATTGGCTTTTGACTTTCTGTAGCCATAGCTGAACATCAGTCTAACAAATTATTTTGAGCTGTTAAAGAATTTTTTTTTAATTTCAGAAATATTTTTTTTTCTATTTTCTTGAATAAAAGCAAATAAGACTTCATAATCGTAAATAAAAATATGTTTAAATTTATTTTGGGTCTGTAAAGAAATCCTTTTTTTTCAACTTAGAGTCTTTTTTTTTTTAATGGAACTCATTAAAACTAATGTCTTCCAGTTTAAATGGAATGTTTAGATAAAATGCATTTTCTAGAGCAGAAAATAAAAATCTCAAAACTCAGGGCTGCAAGATTCCTTCTTTTTCTTTTTAAAGAAAATAGTATCTCATGTGAATATGACTCAAAAACACAGAGATAGTGTATTTATGCTTAATCTGGTCAAGGTACAGAGACTGCCAGCAACTGCTAGACCATGAATAGTTGCCTTATTTTACCTTTGTTGCCCTCAATTGGAAAAAACGGGAGTGCCTTTCTCAAGAACTTTCTCTGAAATAAGTAATCTTGCTTGAGTAAATTAAAGTTAGTTGAATATAAAGAAAACATCTCTTTTTAAAAGTATGCTAGATAAATGACAAAGTATATTTTCAGTTCTTTATTCCCCATGACTTCATGCTAATTAGGAGAAAGAACCAAACAATTTGAGTTTTTACATGGAAAATATCTACTTTCATTACTCGAAATGTTAAAACCATTTCTTGAATGAACCTCTCAAACCCAGTGATTTTTGTTGTATAGAGCTGTCAGAGTGATATTTAAAATGACTGAATATGGTCAGTGTATTAAAAAAAAGTCAGGCATTTTAAGTAGCACTGTAGCAAGATTAAAGGCCAATCTTTAAGGTATAATTGCACTTGAAGGAGTGCCAATTAAGTTAAGAATTGCAACTACAGTGCTTATTGCACATATTTAGATCTGAAAATACAAGTAGATGGTGGGGGTGGGAAACTGTATTCTTTAAGACAATGACCCCAGGGAAGGAAATTTGCGGACATTTTGTATTAGAAAAAACTACTGATGCTAACACCCCTCTGAGATTCCTTGACAGAAATGTATGTGGGTGAAACAAAAAGGTGCTTTCATATAGCCTTTATCCTTCTTGAATTTGAGGGATGTTGAAGCTTTGCATCAAGTGGCTCTTTAACTCCATTACTGACCTTTGGGTGTGCCTTCCTGGATGGAGAGAGTGGCTGAGATGTTGCAATGCCTGTGCAATGTAGCTGCCTTAGGTCCCTCAATCTCCCATGTTTTTTCTTCTCAGTACCCTGTCGGACCCCATGTGTCCTCTTATGTAGAAATATGGAACCAAACAACCAAAGATAAATAGTGGTGATTACAAAGTAATGCTTGTATAAAGAGGAGACTGGTGTGTCAGCTACTGATACATAGGCATAACTGGCTGTAAAAAGCTGGTGCTGGCATGGAGGATAAACCTCTCTCTTTCCCACAAACATGTTCCTTGTCCTCATAAATACATCTGTAATACTGACAGCACCTAATAGTCTACCAGATATTTCAAAATTGGCATTTCAGAATAATTAATCTTGTTGATAATCCACAATTCTTTCCACTGAAATGGTTAGAATTTAATTGATATCTTTGGGTTTCCATGCTCTATTCCATAACATAATTCATCTCTTGGCCCCTTGGAACACATATCTCCTAGCTGGCATTCTTATTAGGAATGACTAAATATCACCACTGCTTCATACTTATTTATGCTACTATCAGGTGACCTGCTTAACGCAGTAGTAAATAAGAGAAGCTAGTAGCTATAAAAGTGCAGGGCAAATCCTCAAGGACAGCATTACCTTTGACAAACTGGCAAAACACTTAAAAAACTTGAAAAACTGTAGTTGGAAATCCATAAAAATGAAGTTTTCAGCTTTAGTGTTATTCTAAAAATATATTTTCCTTTTGTACAACATGAATTCTTTTCCCTTTGTATTCCTCTGTACTCTTTAAAGTGACATTTAGCTAATGTAGCAAGAAGCCACAGCTGTTTGGGAGGGCTACAAGACCACAGCCCACAATGTTTTTCGCATATGAAAACTGAAGACTGAGGATAAGGAGTATTCTGCTGGGTCACCAGCTATTGTTCTTAGAATATTCCAGAGACTCACTTCCTTGATGACTAGAGATTTTTTTCCCCTTATTTCTAGCACAAATTTATTCTTAATTAGTGCTTACACATTTATTTTCATGCCAACAATATGCTTTGTCTTATATAGCTCTTTTTCCTCCTAAGTAGTTATCCAATGATGTATTTATAAAAGCAGTCATAGCCCCTCTCAGACTGAATTTTGCTAAAAAAATAATTTAAAAAGTAAATGAAACACAGACTCTTCAAGCCTCATAAGGTTTTTCATTCCTTTGATGAAGAATGTTAATTATCTTTATTTCTGTACGTTACTATTTTTCTTAAATATATGCAAATTAGTTGTCCTCTTTAAAAGCAGTGGAAAGATATATATACAGATAAAGAGTCATATGTTTTCATAAGCTTTTCCAAACTGATGCACCTATACAATTGTCCACTATGATAAAGACTATAACATGACAATGAACATTTTCATAGGCAGTTATAAGTACACACATATACTGCTCATAAGAAACAATTGTCACAGAATTGGAATGAAAAAAATTCTAAATCTCAAATATGAAATAAAAATGATGCACCTTTAGTAGGTAAAATATATAATAATTTCTGCAGCTCTGATTACTATTATTTAACAGGATGCATATTTTACCCTACCAATTGTTTGACTCTGAAGCATTAAGAAAATCAAAAGGAACATGTATAATAGAATATTTTGCTAATATAAATACTACACGATACATTAAATACACGTTTGTGCAAGATTTTCCTAAATAGTTTAGGGCCCAAATACATTGGTACCATCTTGCTATCCTCCATAGTGTGTTATAAGTTTATGGAAGGTTGCATATTATTTTAATAATTTCTCTCTTGTGACACTGATTTAATATTAGATTTTTAACCTAATGTTGAATTATAATTAGTTTTTAAAATCAGTGTTCAAAATGGAAGGCAATTTGAGACACAACTACAGAGTTGTAAAAGTATGAGAACAGTACAATGTAATATTTATCTGTGATTATCAGAGATTCTCCAGTCCTTTATTTATTTTAGTGGACTTTTGCTGGACTCTCTCCAGTAACTCCATCTCTCTTGTACTTGGGGATGCAGAACTAGACACAGGATTCCAGGTATGATAAGTAGTTTACGTGTGATGGTAAAAATATTTTGCATGTGATAATCCATTTTATTACAGAATTCATAGATAACAATGTCTTAATTTTTATAACTTTTGTGTTGTGTCACATACAGTTTTCCTGGTTACTAGTAAGGCAGTACGTTTACATATTGAAGTAACACAATAGGGCCCAGAGTGCTCATTAGACAGTCTTAGGTAGCATATCAAAATACACATATGCTAGGAAGCTAGAAAAATAAAAGTGAGAAATTTAAGAAAAACAGTAATTGTTTATAGATAGGCTCATATCTTCTACTCTGGTGCACAAGGCTTTTCGGCTTGGTTTTCTTGTTGAGCTGTTAAACCAGGGTCAAAGTTTAAACCTTAATATGAGGAGAAGATTGTCTTCTGCAGATGGTAGGATGACTTAGATTAAAGATTGAGTCAGAGCATGTGATTGAGGCCATAACAAAGAGGGAAGCATTGTATACCTTAAGGACAGAAGCAAATGATGACAAAAATTGTGTGTATGCCAAATATATGAAAGAGTGTTTGTAAATCTGTATCACTGATTTAATAGTAGAAATGACAGTACAAATATAGTGAATAAGAAAAATTGCATTCGAATAACTACGAATAATATGTTTCCGACTGGAGTAACTCATTTTTCAAACTCATTATAAATTTCTTCTGACGTATGTTTAAAGGTTTTCCTTGTCAAAAAGAAATACAATTAACCACTTTTCATTTTAAATAAGAATGTGAAGACATGATAATGTTCTGAGTTTCAGTGAAATCAGTTTTGTTAATTTAAAACATTCCCTAATGATAATGATATTTAAAGACCTGCCTGACTAGTTAACAGGAAACTTGTCTTGCTTCCTCAAATCCTGTTTTGAAAATGGCAATTCTTTTCTTGGTGTTTGCAGGAGGGGAAAATGTAAGGATAGCAATGTAAGTTCAGCAGAAAATGTAAATTCTGCTTGCTTTAGGAGTCTCAGTGAAAGCTATGAATCAGGAATCTCTGCAACACGTATCTTCAGAGTCAACAGATCCTGAGCCAGCTGTTTAGACACCTCTCTCAGTAACGACAGTTTTGTCTAATTCTAAGAAACAATGTGTAATGCAGGCTCTACATTTATTTTCAAAATGCAAGTGTGGGGTAATTCAGAACCAGAGTTTAACCCTTCCCTTTCCACACTGTTGTAGGATACACTGCTTTTCCATCAATACCAACCTGATTTAGTAGGATTTTCTGCAATTGTTACTGTGACATCGTAAAAGATTCACAATAACAATATTCACAGCATAAACAATTCATGCACAGGCACACAGGCAAAGAGATGTTTACATCTATATCCATGTGTGTATAGGTACTCATCAAAAATTCCCCTTGGGTTCAGAGAAATACTCACACCAAATTCCTTAGTGTTTCTCAGCAGGCATAGGTTGCACCTTGAGTAAAGTGTGTGTGTGGGTGGGTGTCAGCCTAGACCTCAATGTCAGCGACAGCCTTTCAAGTATTGCAAACTTGATGAGCTCTGAGAAGTGTCCCACTCACAGGGAGATGTTGGCACAGCCTGCTACAGTTCAGGAGAGCAAAACTGACCTCACCTAGGACCACTGTTTACAGGGTTGCAAGATGATTGCCTTCAGTCATCAGGCAGTTTTCATCCTTATTGTAACCTAAGTAGACAATTACAGAAATTATTCAAAGGTCCAGTAAGAATAGTACCCTTTCATTCAACTAAGATTCGTTTTTCAGGTCTTCTAACAATGGTACTGTTTCACTCGGGCGATGATTCAGGCAAATTATTTACCAAAGTTAATAAGGATAGCTACTTTTCTTTTGTTCTCCACTTTAGTCAGGCGGCTGATGTTCATGTTAGACTCAGAATCTTTCCCACCTTTACTATGCAAGAGCTTCTGGTACAGTCAAGGGATGCTTCACCTCTCAGCTGGTTTGGTCAAGACTTATCAGGAGCTCCTGGGATGGCAGAGCAGGCATGAGTTAACCTGCATTTATATAAGTAGAAGTAGTGTGTAAGTTAAGAATCTATTTTGATTAAAACATATTAATGTACTTTTACTGAAAATTTCTTTCAAAATATTTTGGATTTTTTTTTTTTGCAAGTAAGGCAAGTACCTAGTTCAGCAAGTGATTTTGAGTGGCAAAAAAATAAAACAAGCTGGATTGTCTGACTGAAAATATTATTTGTGTCAAAAGGCCATATACCTGTAGAGACATTCTGTCAGCTGAGCAAATGGGCTCCACAATGCTTTGACCTAGTATCTTCTTCACATTCTCCGTTAGGGTCATAAGAATTATATGTGTGATACCTTTTCCTGCCTTGAGGCCCTCAGTACAGTAATAGCCCTTCAGGGCATGGGTCAGCCTCTCTCATGGTCTGCTCCATGGCCCAGGATGCCAGTTCAGCCCAGCCAGGGCAGCCAGTAACGTCTCTGGGCTATCTGCCCCTACCTGACTGTTGTTTGGCAGGTTGATTTTCTGCACTGATCTCAGACATGGGTTTTTCCTATCTTTCCTAATGCTTGCCAACCCCTCTGCTGCCATCTGAGTGCCCTGACTACTGGCTTCCAGCTGTGGAACCATGTCTGTGACTGAGGTGACAGCCCAGCTACCCCATGGCCACTCACTCTGGAGAGCAGCACCCCTCCTGCTGCCCCTGATGTCCTGTAGAGCTGCTCCACCTGGACAGTCCCAAGACTTGGGCATCTATAAGGCAAAAAGCTTTTTCAAGTGCTGTTGGTTTACCTTGCAGAACTGAATTAATAAATCATTCCTACTAAGAGCAAGTGCGTGCTTGTGCAACCATTAGAAAAGGGAACTAACTAGTTCACAACCAGCACTATTGAGAAATTAATGTCATGCTATTGCTGACAAAGACATTTGAGAACCTCAGAATTAGACTTTCCTATTTCTTATGGGTTTGGCTGAGCAGTAGTACAAATGCCAGGAGTCCACAGAGAGCACAGTGCAGAAGACAGCCTGCAAAGTCTTGCAAAGTCTTTATAAAGAATCAGATTTTAATTAGGCTGCTTGAGCAGTAGAACTGTACTTTGCAGCAGCAAAGATAGTGTCTGGCCCAGTGCCCTGTGGATTAGTGCTGTAAAGGTACTTGAGTGAGATTACAGAGTTGTGATTTCCTCTAGTTTGGGTGAACAAGGGGGCCCTGTGCCACAGCCAGACCTGCAACTCTTAGGGTTCAGGTCTAACCCTAACCCTAACCCCAAACTCTTCCCCAGCCTCCGATCACCCTTGCGGTGCTTCCTGTGGTGTTGGCAATTACTGTCAGTCCATCCTGCTGAAACTAAATCATGTAGCAAAAAGAATCATAAATGAATAAATGAAATGCAGGTACATTGGGCAGCAAAGAGAGAACTGAGGGCATTTTGTGAGCAAGGAGTAGCTTTAGAAAAAAAATTTATTCCCTTAAGACACCCTTCTGAGGAAAAGTGTCTTGGAAGCTGCCATGCTCGTGTAGGGCCAACATTCACTGGCTGTCCCTTGGACTGGGCTTTCCCTCCTGCTCTGGAGATGATGCTGAGATTTGATGCTGGGATCATGGTCACATGATAGGTCTCATGTGGCACTTTGAATGTGAATTATATTTTCAGATAATGAAGTATTCACTGCTAATAGCATAGGAGACACAAGCTTTATTGTTTATACCTTTATATTGTAAACTCCATTAGTTTTGTCCATCTGAAACTCTCTTCTTTCAATGCAGACCTTTTTTTTTCTTCACATAAAAGTCTGTGAAAAACTTGCCAAATTCTGCCTTCATATATGTCCTAGTTCAGCAGGTGAGACCAGTTGTCACTGTGTGGGGGGGACCAAAGCTATGTATTCTACCCCCATCTATTCATTCCCAAGGTCAATGGCCCATTTGCAGCAGCTTCCCAGGGAGCCGTTAGCACCTCCACTCCCAGCCTGAGGGGGCGTAGGTGCTAATGGGCCATCAACAGTCAAAAATAGCCCATGACTCACAGAGTTAATCACCCATTGTGTGAGTCCCCGCCCCAGGGGAGGGACTGGATGCTCCCTGAAGGTACAAAAAGGGGTAGGTAAGAAGACCTGGAAACCCTTTTGTTGGACCAGAGGAGCAGCAGGACCTTGACAGGAGGAGACCACCACTCTGGACCAGACCACAGCCATCACCTGTACCAACAGGTTTTTTCACTTCTTTTTGCTTTGGACTTGGGGGAACCACACAGGTCTCACACAAGGGCTAACAAACCCCTTTGGGTTTGTACCCCAGGGCACTGGGTTACACAGCTGGGTTCTGGGAGTTGACAGCAATTCCCCTTCTCGTCAGGGTGTTTACTGTATTATTATTATTAAATTGTGGCTCTGACTCATAATCTCTCTCGTGTTGAGTTCATTTCTCCTGCTGGTTTACCTCTAAACCAGCACAATATAGAATTAGTGCTTAGAAGTCTAGCCTTCACAAAGAGAAGTAAATTTTAGCCAAAGCTGGGAAAAGTCCTGCACATTCTAGTTAGCTGTAATGATCTGAGACCTCAGGCCTTTAAAATAAATGTTCAGGTTACAACAGAAAATTGAACCGTGACTTTCATTAAATATATGATACCTATTGATTTGTATTGCCTTCCATTCTATGCCAATTATATATTCCTTTTCATTAAGAAAAAGACATAAAATATGTGTTAAATAAATGTCTTAATCATCTGCCTTTTAAATTTTGCTCAAGATGATCTAAATCATTAATCAAAATTAATGCTGTACCATATAGTTTATATTTTAAAATACGCACATTCTTTACCATTAAGAAGGATAAATACTACCTCTTCCCCTTCGTTTTATTTTTTAAATGCTTTTTGATTTTATCCTCATTAAGGGGATATGCACTAAAAGGGTAAACCCTAAATCTATATATAAAGCAGTTATTTAATTTAATATAAGTTATGTAATTCATTAGATTTTACTCAAACTTAAGTTTCTAAATGGTATTTCAAGAGGTTATTCAGCGAAATGGAATACTGATTTCTTACACTCATGTAATTCCTACATTGAAATAAGTTGCCCATATTTAAAAAAAAACAAAGTGAATTGCTCAAAAAGCTGTTTTATAAAAAGCTAAGCATTTCACAAAGAGTCATATACTATACTAACAATTTCAAATGTTCAGTTCCATACCTTTTCTTAAAAGGTATACAGGACCAGCTTAATAGAACTATTTTGTTATATGAATGCTGTTCTGTGTCATAACACAAAAATATTTTCTAAAGCACATAAAACTTTAAATCAGCATTGTTTTGTCATGTTAAAGGAGCATCAAAGTAAAATATGCAGAGTTTTTATAGAACAATGATAGTTGTTAAGAAATTGCAGTAATCCAGGAAAATTAATGCAGTACAAATTGATACAATTTTTTTAAAAAGCTTTACCATTCTGAGAAGATCTTTACATTTGATTATAACTTGTGATTCAATTGTTGGTTGAGGTAAACACATTACTACAGAATTGAACACTTGCATCTTGGATAGGAAACTGTTTGTGAGTAGATCCAACAGAAGCAAATTTGCCTAAAACAAGATTTAAGAGATGGTAAGAACTGGACAATTGATTCATATGCTGGAAATATCCTTACTTGAAACTAGACCTCTGAGTGTCTTGGTAACTTAGCTGTTTTGCAAATCAACAGCTGTTATAGAGGCCTAGCTCAAACCTAGACCTGAGCACATTCCTGAAACAAAGACACCTCCATGCAGAAAACATTCTGTGTGGGAGAAATAAATATTGTTCCATCTTTCACAACATAATCTTGTGGAATCAGGATGTCAATGCCTACCCGTGCACCCTTTTCTCCTTGAGTTGGCATTTACCTTTAAAACCCAGTGGGACAGTGGAGGGGGAAGAGACATTACAAGAGGAAGGCATAAACACTAGATAGGGTTTTTTCTGTATCATTTTAACACTCTGTAATTTAAAGTACCAATACTACTATTGTAGCAAGAAAACTAAAAAGATTTTTTCTATTAGAGTACAGACACTTCCATATACAGTGTGCTCCTTTTTTTTTTTTTTTTATAGCAAGATTTCATGCAACATATCAGTGGTAATTCAAGCAGCCTGTTCAGTAGTAAGTTGGTTGGTGATGCTGCCACGGTTTCCCAGGTAGCACAAAGCAAGGATAGGAGCACTGCATTCATCCCACTCTGTCAATTTGCCAACTGGCACTGGTAAATGGAACCCAGTAAGAAGATTCTTTTAGTCTGTGGATGGCAGTTTGGGAGAAGTCTGATCTCTACTTCCAGATTTTATTTTACATATTTGATTTTCCTAGTAATCAAAGGGTAGATAAGATCATAGTTTGCTAGGTTTTTGCCGCCTTTTTTCAGAGTTCAACTTTTCTAAAATTCAAATATTTCTACCAACTGTTTTAATAAATATTTTAATGTCATCAATCTGTGTGGAAATCATCCATGGAGCTTGCTCTTTACCTCAAGCTTTTGAGAAAAGTAGTTGTTTGTAGCTTTTAGTCCATTTCTGTCACCTATGTCCTTGACCATCTGTAATGAAGCAATAGCTGCCAGTAAAAACATGGTGGGTTTTGTTTTAAAAATATCAGAAACTTCTTCAAGGGGCACTAGACATCTATTAAAGATTGGCATTTTAGGCTTCCTTTTGCATTTGAGGTCTGTATCAACATTTATGTTTGAAATGAAGAGGAAAGTAATGTTCTTAGAAAGACATAAATTTAAATTAGGGTATGATATGAAAATGTGTATTTTTGCTCTCAGTAACCAATATTTTTATACTGCAGGCATAATTTACCAACTAGACTGAACAAATGAAGGCAATGTCCTGAATAACATCATTGTCACAGTAAAACATCAGTATCAAAGCAGAGGATTTGAAGACATAAAAGGAAAAGGTAGTGACATTATCCTTGAATCTTCATGACTTTCCTAAAGGTGAATCTATTAAATAAGAACTGCTGAAGTGTTGTTGGCACTGTTTTATGCATCCCATCTGTTCATCGTAATATTACATCAGCTAATTAATGCATGTTACCTTGTGTGTAAAACAACATGTACTCTGTTGATTGCAGAGTCAACCCAAAAGTGGTTCTCAATGGAGCTGTTTGATTTTTTTGTGTCAGAAAGTAAGGGATTTTTGCTATGAAAAATTCTGTTTCCATTAAAATCCTCAAGATTGAAAAAAGTCTATACTTTTCTTTTTTGAAACTTGTGCAGAAAGAATTTATCTTAAAATCATCACTTTTTGCTTTCTAGAATGTATTGTTTTAAAAATGTAAAGGATTTTGTAAAGCTATTTTGTCTTTATTTTCCTGTGCAGTGCATTTGATGCATTTGATGTAGCTGTTAGTATATTTCCACTGACTTGTCGTAGTATAAATTGTCAAAAATTGTATTATGACATGACAGTAGCAATGGTGCACAACTAATTAAATCTAATAAAATCTGCATATTTGCATCTTTTTTAAAAAAAATCATGAAGGGCAGCTGCTAGTTAATACTGAAAAAAATATTCTAGACTAAAACTGTTATCCTTTTTGTTTGCAGTGGTGTGACTGGCACTCCTGAAGGATGCAATGTCACCTGGAGGGACCTGGACAAGCTTGAGAACTGGACCCATGGGAACCTCATGAGAGCTAACAAGGCCAAGTGCAAGGTGCTGCATTGGGGTTGTGACAACCTTCAGTACCAATACAGTCTAGGGATTGAGTAGTTCAGGAGTAGCCCTGCAGAGAAGGACTTGGAGGTACTGGTGGTTGAGAAGCTGGGCTTGAGCCGACACTGTTCTCTTGCAGCCCAGAAAGCCAATTGTATCCTGGACTGCATCAAAAGGAGTGTGGCCAGCAGATCAAGGAAGGTGACTCTGGCCCTCTACTCTACTCTGTTGGGACCTCACTGCAGTACTGCATCCAGCTCTGGGGTCCCCAACATAAGGACATCAACCTTTTGGATTGAATCTGGAGGAGGGCCATAAAAATGATTAGAGAGATGGAGGAAAGGCTGAGAGGATTCCTAGGAGGAAAGGCTGAGAGAATTGCATTTGTTCAGTCTTGAGAAGAGAAGGCTTTGGGGAGACCTAATTGCAGCCTTCATGTACCTGAAAGGAGCCTACAAGAAAGATGGAGAGGGAGTTTTTACAAGAGGATGTAGTGACAGGACGAAGGAGAATAGATTCAGACTGAAAGAGAGTAGGCTTACATTAGATCTTAGGAAGAAATTCTTTGTTGTGAGGGTGATGAGTCACTGGAAGAGGTTGCCCAGAGAATTCGTGGATGTCCAATCCTGGATTTAATCAGGGCAAGGTTGGATGGATCTCTGATCACCTGGTCAAGTGGAAATGTCCCTGATGTAGCAGGGGTGTTGCAACTAGATGATCTTTAAGGTCCCTTCTAACACAAGCCTTTCTATGATTCTATGATGATTCTACAAAACAGTTGAACCAGTTCTAAGTTCCCCTAATTATCTTGGAATATGTTTGAGGTGAATATCATCTGTCTCTTGTAATAATTAATACAAGTCTATTTGTCTCCTGAGGTAGCAAGGTTGTTCATTATTGGTGTAAAATTGTGTTTATATCTGATGTGCTACTCAGAAGAAATATTATGTCTTGCAGAGAGGAAATAAACATGAAAGTAAGAAAGTTCCTTTCTACATGATGCTCTCTCTACTATTCTTACCTTCCTGGGTAACAGTTGGTTCCCCAGATATTTCACATGTTTAAAAACAATTACTTTACTAGACACTAAAAACCTGTGCAACTGCAGCTAGGTCTTTTTGGCAAGCCATTTACTTCAACCTCCTTATATGTACCTAGTGTATAAGATAATTTTTGCTTAATGCATTGTTTATATGAAACTTTTGTTTACATATTAAAATATATGGATTCTATATCTAACCATAAAAATTTAAACTATAAACTATCCCAATATATCATTTTCACAGCTAGCTGTGTGCACGGATAATACAGTTAAATTGCTTGTGATCTGGCTCATTATCCTTTACTTTCTTACAGACTTACTTCACTTTTTTAAAAGTAATATCACATGAGGATTTTGTCATTTAGTAGAACCAAATCCCACCTTCCTCCTGCTATTTTGAAAGCTAATAATATTTCTGACTACTGTCAATATATCTTTTAATTATCATTTGTATACAAAACAGCAAGCATATATAACCCCCAAGTTCAGAAATATTCTGGTGTTCTGGTTTAACTCCAGCCAGGAACTAAACACCATACAGCCACTCACTCATTCCCTGACAGTGGGATGGGGGAGCGAATTGAAAGTGTAAAAGTGCAAAAAACTTGTGTGATGAGATAGACAGTTTAACAGGTAAAGCAAAAACCCCATATGCCTTTGCTATGTGCAAACACAGGAAAATAAGAAATTAATTTCCTCTATTTCCAGGCAGATGTTTAGCCATCTCCTAGAAAATGATGACTTGAGAAGACAAATGCCATAACTCTAAATGTTGTTTGTCATGTCTTGTCCCTTCTCTTACCACCTTACCTTTCTTACCCCCCTTCTCCTTTTCCCCTCTGCTTTTATTACTGAGCATGATGTCATACGGTATGGAATATCCCTTTGGTCAGTGGGGGTTAGCTGTCCCAGCTAAGTCCACTCCCAGTTTCTCATTCAACCCCAGCTGATGGGTGGTGCAAGAAGCAGAAAAGGCCTTGACTCTGTGTAAGCACTGCTCAGCAATAGCTGTTTCAACACAAGTCTAAAACATAGTCCCATGCCAGCTACTATGAAGAAAATTCACTCTTTTCCAGGCAAAACTAGTACATCCAGAAGAAACATTAAATATTTCTTCTTTTATTACAAAAAATATCATGATCAGTCTTGTTGACATAGAATTTTCACAGAAACACAAAATGATGGCGTAGAAAAGAAGTTTTTATAACCCTAGATCATGATGACTAAGATTATGTGAGGCTTTTGGCAGTTAAAAGGAAAAGGTGCTATCGATGGAATACTTCAGATTATTAGAGCCAGGATTTTATGTCATTCTAGATATTGAGTGGAATAGGGCTATAGGTCCAGATTTCTATCATTTGTATATGAAGAACATGTTTATCAATTTGCAGAGCTGGTAAGAACATGTCTATAGTGGTGCAATGTTCAGCCATCTGTGTAATAATGCCTTAAAGTCTCAGTCTGTCCCTGCCAGTAATTCTGTCCTCTAAATTAACTTCCTCCATCATTTCTGTAACAGCTTTATCTGTTGCTAAAGACTTTTGGCTGAAAAGAATGGGGAAAAAAAGATAATCACACTTGGAATTTGCTCATTATACTTTAATGAATTTATAAATTTATGGGAAGGATTTTTGTATTGTAAATTTACTGATGAGCAAAATCAGATTCATCCAAAGAAAGAAGATTAGTGACTCCTGGAAATGTTCTTCTTTTTCTTTTCTTCTACTTTTTTTTTTAATGTTTGTGTTGACCTCTATTTTTTGCCTCATACAAATCTGTTTTGCTTTAAAATTAGGACTATAATAACATCTTTTTGCTCCTAGACTCTGTAATAGTGGAAAAAATAGAGTGCTTAGATCTTTCAATATAATAAAAAGATATTTTTACTTGCTTTACTAGAAAGATCTATTATTAATGGTACTGGGGTTCAGCTTTTGATGACTTTCTTATTTCTGATGTGTTCAGTGCAATATTTTCCAAAAACAACTTTGTTAACTGCCTCTCATCCTAGTTGTACTAATATATTTTGTCTCAAGATTTAGGTGTAAATCTAGTGGTACACAGGTTTTGTAACTTGGAAGAGTCCTTTTCCCCCCTACATCTTAACACCAGTAAATTCCTTCAGTTCAACAACATCTATTAGATATGAATAACTTGCACAGGCTGAAATCCACTGTATACACATTCACAACCTCTATTGTGAAGAATATATGTGAGTGTATATTGCAGAAAGGGTTAGCTTGGAAGGCAGAACTCTCTGTTAACCCTACAGGGTCACAGCTTCTTTCAACTTCTCTTTGTGTGCCAGCTCTAATTCCAACCGTCACAACAGTATTGTTAATAAATAATATTTTATGCTCTTGAAGGAGCAAAAGACTTCTATTTAACAGATATGATACTTCAAGGAAAAATAATTAAAAAAATAATGAATGCTTTTAAAAAACTGACACTATTTTTGTTTGATATTTTCTATTGTTTGTAAATAAGATGAAATGTTGACAAATACCTAGCTGTAATTAATTGACTACTGATAATAAGGCCATAGTTAACTACAATTGACAATGAAGTATATCAAGCATAATTTAATTAAGGAAAAGTGTGGCATTCATTATTACCTGTTAACAGGACCTTCCAAACAAGTAAAAAAAATAATGTATTTAATTAGAGGTAACAACTGAAAAAAAACTTGAACGTGGTTAAATTAACTGCTTTATGTAGGAATCTTCAGTGTAGTTCTTTGGCCCATATGCAACACCAAAGAGCAAGCTGTGTGTCCCAAAGGAAAACAGATCCTTGAGTATACTGGCCTGAGCAATTAGGACTATAAAGGATTTTTTATTTATGAAAGTCTTCCAGTAGGTGTCTAAACAAGAATATGCATCTATTTAGTTTATGTTGTTTTCTGTTCTATCTAAAATTGGTTTGGATGCCAAACCTTGGAAACATTCTACTACTGAGTGTATCTACTGAGTATATCTGTGAGCTGTTGCATGTTATCAGCCTCCACTGACACCTGTGAGAGACAAGAATAGTCCTCAGGAGGTCTTCTGCACTCTGCAAAATTAGATGACAGAAAAAGAGGATATGGGATTATTAACATTAATAATCCTGCTGATGATACAAGAGTTTGCAAATTTTTACAGCAGAAATTTGGTCAGTCTTATCAAAGAACAAATGCAGTGTCACTGCTGACTTTTTACCATAAGTGCAGATTGTTTAAATTCACCTAGGACTTGCAAAATGAAGGGTTTGATTCCTCTGCTTCCTGATCTGGAACCAAATCTGCATGTGACTTTGACATTAAATTCAATGACCAAATCTCAGACCTTAATATGTTTTACTTGTAGTTCATTAAAAGGTAGTTCTTAATTAGTTCTACTTTTATTTGTTCTGGTATAAATCAGAATTGCAGGATCGGAATTACAGAACCATCCAGACTTACAGAAGGAATGAGGTTTGAAGGCACCTCTAGAGGTCTTCTATTCCAACTCCCTATTCAAGCAGGGCCACCTATAGCAGATTGTTCAGTACCAAATCTAGATGACTTTTGAATATCTCCAAGTAGTGAGCTTCCATAGTCTTTCTTGGCAACCTTTCTCAGGGCCAAATCATGCCCACAGTGAAAGAGTGTTTCCTGATGTTCAGATGGAACCTTCTTTTTGTCCAAAGCCTGTTTTTCTGTCAGTAAACACCACCAGAAGGGGCCTGCATTCATCTTTACCTCCCTTCAGGTGTTGATATATACCAGTGAGAACCCCTCAAGCCTTCATCTCTCCAGACCAAGCAGTCCCAGCTTGCTCAGCCTCTCATGATTAATCTAAGTGGTGCTCCAGTCCCTTAATCATTTTAGTGGCTTTTCTCTAGAGACTATAGTAGCTGCAGGTCCAGATGTAGACTCCTCAGTGCTGAGTTGCAGGATAGGATCCTGCATCATTGTCTTGGGTTGAGCTGGCAAAATGCCAACTGTCCAATAACAGTTAGCTTCTTCCTTCCAGCTGAGAAAAGGGAGAAAGGAAAAAAAAACAAACTAGAAACTTGTTTATGCTAAAACTAACTATATATTTATACAGAAAAGAGAAAATTAAGAGAGACTACAATGTAACACACACACAAGTTAGAAATAAGAAGAAATAATTCCCCACTTCTCAGTAAACACAAATCCCACCATTTTAACTACAAATCACTCCAGAGACTCAATCTGTAGAGAGACAGACTTAAGCAGAGAGAAAAACTAAGAACAAACATTTTACTTCCTTGAGATAACATGGTGGTGAGCCGGTGCTCTGGGCTTGGGCCTCCCTGTCCATCCTGGGATGGCACAGTGTGTGTTGCTGGGACCACAGCTGTGAAGCAGCTGAACTAAGTCACTCTCACACTGGCTTTTACTTCTTTTGAGATGATGTCGTAATATGGTATGGAATACAATACTATTGGCTAGAAGAAGTAAGCTGTTAGCTAGCTCAGCCCAGCTCAAATCAGCTGACAGTCCCAGGCCTAGACTGTTATGTAAAGCCTAAATTTAGGCCTACCTAGCTAAACCCATAACAATCATCTATTCCTCATCCTATTGCTTTCTTTTAGGAGCAATGACAACATTCCTCCTAATGCAGCCAATGACAACATTCCTCCTAATGCAGCCTGGGGTACCATAAGCCCTCTCATCTGCAAGGGCGTGTTGCTGGATGATTTTCAACTTTGTGTCCACCAGGAGCTCCAAACTCTTTTCTGCACAGCTGCTTTCCACATGGTTGGACCTCAGTATGCAGTGGTGCATGAGATCATTCCTCTGGAGATACAGGACTGCATTTCTCCTTGAAATTCATGAGGTTGCCATCAAATCATTTCTCCAGACTCCCAAGATTGCTTTGGATGGCAACATAACCCTCGTGAATATCAAACACTCCTCTCAGTTTGTGTCTTTGGCAAAGTTGCTGAGGGCACAGTCTACCCCATCCTTATCAAAGGTGTTGAGCAGGATCGGATCCAATATTGACCTCTGGGGTATGCTCCTGCTTATTTGTCTCCAACTATACTTTATACTGCTGCCCTCTGAGCCCAGTCATTTAGTCAGTTTTTAATTCACCTCATTTTCTGCTCACCCAGACCACACTTCTGGAGTTTCAGTATGAGGATCTATGAGAGAGGGTGTCAAAAGCATTAGTGAAATCAAGAAAGACAGGAACCACTGCTCTGCCTTTGTCTATCAATTGATTGGATCTGTAAGTGTATATCAGACTGTATTTGTATAAATGAAAAATTTGTATGGGATTGAATCAAGCCCCATGTATTTAGAATGGCCTATTAAATTTTTTGGAGTTAAACATGAGAAAATTATGTTTTTAAGAAAACTGAAACTTTCCTGTTTGACCATCCAGGAGCCTCTCTGGCAATCACACCCACACCACCTGAGCTGGGATCAAAACCCCTTCGTAGTGGGTACATCCAGGGAAGTAATGGGTGCGCTGCCTGACTCTATACACACGCTGCAGTCACATAGAAAGTTTCTTTATCAGCTCGACCTCAGGTTTCCCGTAGCAGTCTCAAATACCTTGATCCTTAAAGTTATAGTGAAATTAGAAAGTAACAGCTTGATCTAGGTGCCTCTGAGGAGGGACCAGAAACAAAGGAAACCCCAGACTTCTTTACCCGTACACTCTAAGGGGGCAAAATCTGGGATCCTCAGCTCCTGCTGTGTCTCTTAGTGTGTGGCCAACAGATCCCTGTGCTCTTTGTAATGCAAAGGGTCGATACCAGTTCATGGTCTCTTGCCTCTGGCTCCTTCCCTCCCAGAGCTCAATCTGTGGCCCACACCAAGCTACCTGCTCTGTGTGTATTCCTCCACAATATAAAGTTATTTAATCAATACACACCGCTACATCGCTTGACAAATGTTGCCTTTTTTGACTACTACAAATGACTTTACATTTTCAGTACCTATTCATTTCTGAAATGAGGTGGTTAGTTTTCATATTTGACAAAACATTTATTGAAATAATAGAAAGAAGCGACCTGTGAATTAAAGAATATGTTACTTTTTAATAAAATCAGATCAGAGGAAAGTAGTAAAGCCAAATATTAAAAAGGAACCAATCACAAAATATTGTCAGGGGTTTGTTGTTGTTGTTTTAAAATACAGTCTTCAGGGTTATCAGATAACTTTGTTCAACTTGCCAGCTCTTCAGTTCTGAGTGTGCAAACACAGGAAACACAACAGCAGGAAATTTTGTTTCATCATATACTTTTAATTTTTATTAAGTGTAGACATCAGTATGCACTAAGGAACATACATCCAAGGGTTCCTAAACTTCAAAGTTCACAAATCTAAGTCTAATTTGCACTTTAGAGGGCGTACATGAAGGGCTTCAGTCAATACAGTGAGTTTCGTTCTGTTTCTGTATTCAGTATTTGATAGCCTTGTCTAGTAATTCAGTCACATATCTTATTTGAATGAAGTTTCTTTTAAATGTCAGAATTGAGATATGACAATAAGTATTTACTTTGATTAACGTGTTAAAGATTTTTTTTTGACCTTAAATTAAGACACTGCTTCAAAATATAATTTGATCTTTAAACTGGGTGGAGATTGAGGCAGGAAAATACTATACAGACATGAGAGCATGATATATACAGGCTCAGGGCCAAAATACTTTGCTATTTCCTAACATACTCATTATAAACTGATATTCAGAATTTTAATTCAAATGCAATAGAAGAGGGATTTTGATACACTTTCAATCTATCCATTCAAGAATTCATAGTTTAGGTCTAAAAATGTGAATACATATTTAAGTGACACATGATTTTGTATCTTAGTTTGTTGGGATTTTTCAAATAATCTTCATTTGGTTTTGGCTTAGTAGGACTAAAGAGGAGGTCTGCATATTTATCTAAATATTGCAAAATTTGTTTTAACACATTTTACTGTATTAAGGCAGGTGTGATGGGTAGATTATTCTAAAGATAACACCTTTTCAAGGTTTTTCTTTTGTTTCATGAAACATATGCTTTCCACATGCAATTAAAGGATGGACATGATGAGCCAACTTGATACTAAATATCAAGTGTATTAAAATAAATGACATTTCCTTGCAATAAGTTTTCAAACAGAAATAGGAAAGGTTAAGCAAATTGTAGCTATCCTAATGAGACCTTACTCTGATAAATCACACTGGGTTAAAAATAAAATAAAAACAGGAAGTCAAATCTAGGCAACTGAATAGAAGGTGTAATTCAGTGCTATTTTTCAAATTCATGTTTCTATAGGAGTTTAATGTTCTCTTTCATCAAGAATCAAGAATCGTTTCAGTACTGAGATGACATTGCTAAGCTGAGTAGTTTCAGTTCACATGAAGCCCAAGTTTGATCAGAAAATTAGCCATTACTTTACTTACATGATCATGGAAAGCTTCAGCTGATGAGTGTTTTGAGAGAAAGCACAAGATGCAGTGAATACAAGTAAAACGCAAGTGAAAGACAAGAAAAAGGAGATATTACAGCTGGTTTCCCTACAGACACAGCCTAAAGCTATTGTTCTAAGGGAGGATGAAATTTTTGAGGGAGGCTGTGAATCCAGGCAGTGGAAGAAATTGAAAGGAGGTTTACCACTTGTTGGACAATAACTCTTGCCATTGAACTAATGGAGAAGTGGATGTGTGGGCAAGTCATGAGAAAGAAGAGCTTTCTCAGTTGAATATGAATAAATTCTTCTGCTCCTAAAAAAATAGTTCATAGCTGCTTAGGTTTCACAGTGAATTCTGAATGGCAAGGCAGCAGATGGAAAAAATGCTATACAGTGCTTGTTATGTACAAGCAAATCTCTTTCGAGTGTGTCCCTAGTAGCTAGACAAGACAATTCCATACTCAAAAGATGTTGTTCAGTCCTGTCTGACCATATAACTTGACTCATATATTGCACCAAGACCCTAAGCCCTAAACTTCGGGTCATGGATTCTGTAACATTATCTATGCTCAAAGTGTACATTTTTTTTCAAGCTCACTTTGTAACACTGTATATGATGATCTTCTGTATCCTAAATCTACATAACTCTAGTTCTGTTCCTCTAAGAATCAGCAACACCACATCACACATAAACTTACATTTCTGAAGCTATCCAGTTTTGGGAGGGGGGAACCATTTGTCAATCATATGGTTAGCAGTGAATAATTTGGGTACAGTTGCCTCATTATTATAAATTTCCCATGTAAGCAATAGCTAAGGTTATCCATGCAGTTTTAGAAGTAGTTAAGAATTAGTGCAAGTTAGGTTAGAAGATGAAGTAGTTTAGCTAAGGAAGAGTAGAGAAAGCTGATTGGTCAAAGTGCCATTCAATTGATGTTTTTCTATAGCAGATTCATAGCATAGCATAAAAACTCTTTGGGCAATGTTCTATTCACTTTAGTTCAATGCACTAATCAGAAGTATACGTGGCTCCCAGTGTTTGTTCATTGTGTTGCTTTTCAGGTTCAACTATTTCCTACAGAATTTAATAAGCTTGGTACATTAGTATTTAAATGTGTATCTTTTTCTTCATCATGTTTCAATGACCTGGGTAATACTTTTTTTTATATTTTTTTTAATGGTGTATTATGACTAAACCACACAAAATTTCCCCTATATTCTAAGAAAATAGGGGAAGGGACAACAAAGAATTTTATAGAATTATTAATTTGATTAATTATGATTGGCTAGTTTGTTGGTTATTTGTTTGTTAGACCTGTCTTAATGATTGGTAGTTATTACAAAAAGACTTGGTGTGAGACTCTAAATGTAATTCTGAATTGCTGCCTAAGACATAGTTCCCCTAACATAAATAAAGGAAGCTGAAAAATTAATAATGAATATTCACAACTCAGGTTGTGCATGGTGTTCAGCACTTATTACAGACAACAGGAGTTGGAATACACTGCAGTTTAATGACTGAGATCCCAACAGAACTGACAATAGTTTCTTAATCAAAACAATGGATAGCAAGTAACGGAAGCTGTAACTTTGCAAAACAGTCTGAAATTGCATCATAAAGAACTGACATTCCTCTAATATTCATTGGTACTTGTTCTTGATATAACAGAGCTAATCTAAATAAAATTCCAATATGTAATTTTTATGTTCAAGATTCTGAACAGTACATACTTACTTCTTCTAAATTTTCTACTTTTTAGAATTTTCAATGGTTTCTTTCCTCCAAGTCAAATTGTTTTTTAGTGCTTCACATCTTTATAAACAGTTTGATCAGAAATATTTGCAACTATGACTAAAGAAATCAATTTTGTGCTGTGTTAATCTTTTTTTTAATATTGTGCTAAAAGCATGTGTTTTGTAGGCTGAATAGGTCTGTCTTTTTTAAACCTAACTCTGTGTCCACTGTGTCTGAATTTGATTTGAGGATAGTTCCATTTCAATGATTCTGTATATTTTGTCATTAAATTTATCTGACTTTTTTTTCCTCTTAGGCACCACATCAGGAAATACAAACATTCAGTTGAGTTAGAGATAAATAGTACTTATTTTACAGAGTTTTCCAATGAGCAATATGATGAAGATGAGAGTTTCAGTACTTCTGAAACCAGAATAGAGAAAGTGAAACCATTTATCCAAAGTATCACAGCATTACGGTAGGTCATCCTAGCCCTAGCCTACTTCTGAACACAGCATTCAACATGTCATTTATAATCACTGCTTCAAATATTTTCTTTAAAGTACAATAATCCATATTTATTGAGGATATCTCTCTTACATTGCATTATCCTTGGCTTATGTTTCTCAATGACTTTTTAAAAGTTTCATCTCATGACATCTTCTACCTCAACTCAGTCACTTAATGCAGTGCAAGCTCCTGCTATTGTATCATCTCTGACAAGCTAGTCCAATAGTCAGAATGCACTGCACAGGCATGTGGTATGTGGATGTGAACTGAAAGGGGCAACAATTTAGTTAAGTCCACTGGGATGCGGCCATGCAACTCCTATTAACATTAATGAGAATCAGACAGCTAAATCTCAGTGTGTTGTGCTGAAAATGTTCCCTGACGTGTCTGAAGGAATACCATTTTCATATCAAGTACTTGTAAATGTGCTGGTGCTGCTCCACAAAACCTAATATCCTAGAAAAAATTCCCACATCTTTTATACTTTATAGCAAAAATGATCTCCTGGAATTGTTGATTGAATAACTCTACATGATGCTGTTCATCATTTTTATTGATGAGGAAGTTGTCATCTGTGTATAGCCTCAGTTGAATGGGCATGGGTTGCTTTAAAGCATATGTTTTTGATTAACCATCAAAGTGTCAGCTAAAAATTAGTTGATTCACACTATGGTGTTTTTTTTTTTTTTTTCCGNTTTTTTTTTTTTTTTTTTCCCTTCTCACTCTATCCATAAACATGACAGACCCACAGATCTCTATGGATTCTGGCCAAGTTACCAGTTGTTCAGATGCTCCATCATAGACGTTTCACTAGTTTTGTTTAAGACAACAATGGTAGATTTACAGTTTTTTAGTTCAGTAGTCATTTTTAGGTAACTATTATGCAGTGGAGCGAATGAGTCTAATTTAGGGTAACTTGTCTGAGAGAAAAGTTTATTAAGGATGATTCAATGCATAACTGATCTCTTATCCTCCACTAGGTACTTTTCAAACATATTTGCATGGTATGACTCATAGAACAGTTGGGGTTGGAAGGGACTTTGAGGATCATCTACCTACAACACCCTTGCCAAGGACAGGGACATCTTTGACTAGATCAAGTTGCTGAAAGCCTCATCCAACCTGGCCTTGAACATTTCCAGAGATGGGGCATCTACATGGGGCATCCTGTGGATGGAAAACCTGTTCCAGTGTCTCACCATCTTCCATTAAATAATTTCCTCTCAGAATCACAGAATATACCAAGCTGAAAAGGTCTCACAAGGATCATCAAGTCCAGCTCCTGGCCCTGCACAGGACCCTCCCCAAGAGTCACACCATGTGCCTGAAACTGCTTCCAAATACTTCTTAAACTCTGGCAGGCTTGGTGCTGTCACCACTTCCCTGGGGAGCCTGTTCCAGTGCCCAAACACTCTCTGGAAGAAGAACCTTTTCCTAATATCCAACATAAACCTCCCCTGACACAACTTCTGACCATTCCCTCAGTCCTGTCACTTGGCACCACAGAGATCAGTGCCTGCCCCTCCTCTTCCCCTCACAAGGAAGTTGCAGAATGCAATGAGGTCTTCCCTCAGTCTCCTCTCCTCCAGGCTGAACAGACCAAGTGATCTCAGTTGCTGCTCACGTGGCTTCCCCTCAACGCTCTTCACTATCTTCATTGCCTTCCTTTGAACACTCTCTAATAGCTCAATGTCTTTCTTATATTGCAGTGCTCAAAATTGCACACAAAATTCAAGGTGAGGCCACCCCAGGGCAGAGCAGAGTGGAACAATCCCCTTGCTCGACTGCCTGGCAATGCTTTCCCTGATGCCCCCCAGGATATGATTGGCCCTCCTGGCTGCCAGGGCACTGCTGACTCATATTCAACTTGCCATTGACCAGGACCCCCAGGTCCCTTTCTGTGGCACTGCTTCCCAGCATCTCTCATTCCCCACTCTGTATGAACTTCTGGAGTTGCCCCATTCCATTTGCAGAATCCGGAACTTTCCCTTGTTGAACTTCATATGGTTGGTGATTGCCCAGTCCTCTGATTTGTTGAGGTCTCTCTGCAGGGCCTCCCTGCCTTTAAGTAAGTCAACAGCTCCTCCCAGTTTTGTGTAATATGCAAACTTGCTTAGTATCCCTGCATCCAAACTTGCTTAGTAGTCCTGCATCCAAGTAATTTGTGAAAATGTTGAAAACCAGAGGGCTCGAGATGGAGCCCTGTGGAAACCTGCTAGTGACAGGTCACCTGTCTGATGTTAGGCCATTCACTATTCCTCTCTGTGCTTGAGCCATGAGCCAATTGCTCACCCATCACATGATGTGTTTATCCAGCTGTGTGCTGGACATCTTGTCCAGAAAGATCTTGTGAGAGATGGTTATGAAAGATTTACTGAATCCAAAAACGTTACATCAGCTGTCTTTCCTTGATCAGCTAGCTGGGTTATTACCTTGTCATAGAAGGAAATCAGTTTCAACAAGCAGAACTTACCTCTCATGAAGCTGTGCTGGCTGTGACAAATTGCTTTGTTGTCTTTCAGGTGTTTTTCAGTGCCTCCCAGAATAATCTTCTCCATAACTTTACCAGGCACTGAAATGAGACTGTCAGACCTGTAGTTTCCAGGGTCCTCTTGCCCTTGAAAACTGGGACAACATTTGCCAGCTTCCACTCAGCTGGGACCTCTCTGGATTCCCAAGACCAGTCAAAAAATTAAGAGTGGTTTTGAGATGACATTAGCCAGCTCTTTGAGCATTCATGGATGAATCCCATCAGACGTCCTCTACTCTAAACCTGCTCTCAGTTTAAAGCCATTCCCCCTTGTCCTATCACCTCCACATGTCCTCATAAATTGTCCCTCTCCAGCTCTCTTGTAGTCCCTCTTTAGTCACAGAAGGGCTGCAGGATGGTTTATTACATGAGACAAGTACTTATTGACTGTATTTACCATGCTTTTAGTTTGTGTGCCATGAAAGACTATTATTGGAAAGCAATATTTACACTCTATAAGGTCTCAAATAAAAATGCGTAATGCATATATTTCTAACCAATTACACATCAGATTAAAATTTTAGAGAAGTATGGAAGACTAGAAAATGTCCTCCATTCCCCACTAAAAAGTAACTACACAGTAGATAATTGTTAAAACATCTACACTGTAACTCAAGGCAAGGAATGTTTATGATTTTATGTAGTTCTTCTATCAGTTTCTGTGTACTGCTCGTGCACTTTTGAGTATTCAGAATATTATCTTCATAGCTTATAGCCAATTGTTTACCCTTTATTTAATTTAAATATATCCTTATCATGATGTTTTAATATTGAAGATCAAAAGTATTTCAGAACAAATAATTTGATGAATTCCACCTTTCTCTCTTTGAGAGAGATTAATTTCTTAGATTTATTCATTATTCAGAGTGATTCAGTAATTCCTTTAGCAAATAATTCTTGGTGTGTCATTTTAATTGTGAATTACGGATATTGCAATCAGTTTGTGCTCTAACATTGGTGTACTAGCACGTGTATTTGACTAACTTAAGCATTTCAGTTTGAATTTCCAACTGTGTTTGATTATAATAGGTGTTAACAATGTATGCCTGGCAATCAAAATCCAGATATCATATGACTCCTGGTAACTCACCAACCCAGCATGAAGGCAAACTTCAAATTTGATAATCAGATGTTCAGTTTAAAATTTACTTTCAGCAAATACTCAAGCAATCAAGCCAAAAGTATACTCAGTGAACTCTGAACAACTGAGTACTTTGAGAAAGTGATCATGAAAAAGTAAACTGAATGTAAAGAATAAAAAGTCAAGGATAGTTCCTTCAACTAGTTTTGGGGTTTAAGTTGTTGACCGCCTTGCCAATCTAATTTTTTTCCCAGAAATAAGGAATTTAGTGAAGCATCAGAAATTAAGGACATCAGTATGGATATCACTATTCCTGGGATAAGTAAAGAGATATACATTCTTGTGTAAATATCTGGGTTTTACCCTGTCAAAATTCAAATCAAGCAAAGCATGAATTGAGATGACATGCAGTTCCTGTATTCAGATCCACATTTTTAAATGTGAATACATTCAATCAAAATGACTTCTGATAGATAATAATATGTTCATATACAGAATTGTAGAAATATTTGCAATAGCTGTTCTGTCAATTATATGAAATAATTTTCATGATACTCCTAAAGTAAATTCCAAAACTGTTTTCAGAATCTTTAACATCCACTTGATTTGTGTGTCAGATATGGAATGCTTACTCATTTTACTCTCAAAAATACTTCAAGCTAGCAAATTGATTAATACTGCAATATTAATGCAGCGTATCATTGGTCTTACTGGCATTTCATCAGTGATTTATGAGAAAACAGATTCCTCTTTTCTGCTTATAACTCCAATACAACAAATTACTTGGAGGATGAGCTCAAATAAAGCTAGCTTTTAATGTGTTTATTTCTATGCCATTCTTTGACTTAACTGTACTTCTTTTCTATGTACTATTTCATCTAATGATATTATTAATAACAGGATCTATGAATTTTAATTTCTATTTTAGGCAAAAACAATTCCCAAGGAAAAAATTATCCACTGCAAGCAATAAAATAAATAAACACCCCCACACACACACACACACGCACACTCCTCCTTCCCCCATGTAATTTAAACAAGCATCTGAATTTACCACAAATGTGTAGGAAAGATTCTGTATTTTCAATTACAATACTGCAAATGTTTTTTTGGGGACAAAAAAATTGCAGGTGGGGATAGATTTTTGCTTTTGCTTACTTGTATAGATTTGTTAGCTACTCTGAGATCACAGAGTAAAGAGGCTAGAACCTAGCCTTCATCCAGGTAGCATGAGTGACAAAGTGAATTAATAAAGGCACTAATAACTACCTAATTATTTTATTTTTAATGGTCTATTTACTGTGTCTGTGCATGAAAGATACAACATGCTGTGTCAATTCAAGATATACACTGTTTTATAAAGCCTGTACAAATTTTTGTCTGTTATTTTCAGTTGTAGGAAACCACTTTCAACAGCTTTTACATATGCAATTATTTAATCATTTGTATAATATTTTTTATCAAAGTTTTGCCAAAGGCTTGATGAGAGAAAAGTTTTCTTTTGGTCTGTGTAAATCCCTGCAATCATTTTGCTAAAAGACAGCACTAGCGTTAATACTATGAATTAATGATTCAAAACAGAACAATCAGGAAATGAATAAAAATTAAGCACCTTTACCAAGGGTGTTTCTTTTGCTGTTCATCTGTTTCCTCAAGTCATATTACTTAGTAGAGCTTCTGGACTCTACTGCTTTGAATCTTAACAACTAAGAAATAGATCTCTGAACAACTCCAAGTAAAGACTGAATAGGGTTTTTTGACATTTCTTGACTTCTTTGGAGTCAAGTAAAAGATATATTGAGGACAATTTGTGATGTTCACTAGACATATTATTTCGATATAGAGAAATATGTATTGACCAGGAAGCACAGGAAGCAGTTTCACTCTACAGACTGGGTGAAGTCTGTTTAAAATAACTCGTGACTATGTAAGTACAGACTGTTTTGTGATATATATGCAAAAGAGAAGAAAGAACATAAAGGAACATAAACTTGGTCTCAGCAGGGCAGGTCAAAATGGAGTTGAGGTGTGACTTGCTCCAATTTCCAAAATCAGTGGTTTTCACAAAAACTGAATGCTGGTCTGAGTGCCAAATAGAGGTAAGTGTGTTATAAAAAGTCT
>VWZD01008619.1:32837-57292 GCA_013396695.1 Sakesphorus luctuosus
AAACAGACTCCTAATGAAAAATAGATCTGCCACTAACTTGGGCTACAAATACAGACAAATAAATGGCAAATATATCAGGGTCATCACATCCTGTTATACTTTTTACTTGAGTAACAGAGGCTAAATCTGAACAGTTGTTTAATCACGTACTCCTAGGTAAAGCAGATTAAAAAATGAAAGATAACTTTAAAATGTAATGATCTTTCACCCAAGAGATGCAGCAAAATTTCAGTATTTGTTATCACAGAACACAGAATAGGTTTGCTTAAGTCAGCTGAATTTCTGCTGCTCACAATTATTCTATTGTGAAGAAGACCGGTAATTTTACAACTCTGCACTCTGAAAACAAACAAAAAACCCCATTAGCAATATTTTTCCTAAATTATAAATATTAACTGATATTAAATAAATAATTGAAAAATGTAAGTTAAAATAATTTAACTTTCGTACTTCTCACAACTTGAACAATGCAAATTTCTCGACAATCATAGATTTTCTTTCATTGTCCAGAGTCCAAATTCAGGTCTTACACCAGAGATTAGTACATTGCTACTCAATGACTTAAATATCCAGGGTTTTGGTGGTTATTACTATATCTAGTATATGTAGCTATCTAATGAGACTATTTTATTTGAAAAAAACATTTTTCCAGACACTTCGTAGAATATATAGTACTTCATAAAATATGTAGTAACCATATAATTTAAATGAGCCATGCTATGATACTAAATAGCTTAATCATTCATTAGAAAAGATAATACCAATGTTTTTTGTGTAATCAGTGATAATTAATTTAATTTTCATCAGTGTTTAGAAGTTCTGAATCTATTGAGAACACTTTAGCTGGTGTTCTGTTATTGACTGAGGAATAAAAGAACACAGCACACAGTAACATTTTTGCTTCACACACTATTACTTCTGCTTTGTGACTGGGTAAGGAAGGGTTTTTAATAAATATGACTAGTAAACAACAAGCAACACTTCTACTGTAAGTAGTAAATATGTCATTCAGTGTTATCTAATACAGGAAACAATATAAATTTCATACAGTACTCATAAAAAGTCTACATCTTTTCTCTAAATTGGTAATGGTATTTATTACACAAAGTCTCTACTTGTGCCTCTTGTTCACTGAAGATATCTTAATTTTTGACTCCTCAAGAGATTAGAGTATTTCTATTCTAATGTGTAACTCGAAGATTTTTACACTTAAAAACAAAAAGTTTCTATTTCTATGCAGACATTTTTAAATAACTAATTACTAGCACAATTTTTCTATTAATCTGACTTGCTGCTGTAGAAGGAAACTTTAAAACAATAGTACTGTGTGTCATTTACTGATGCTTATCGAAAAGTAGAGAAAAAATCTTGCATGGTATATACATTGTGATGGTATGCATGCATATTTGAACTTAGAAATAGTAGTTATTAGTCTGCCTGGCCAATATAGTTCAGTGCAAGTTTTAATTGATTATCTAAAGTTATCCACATATTTATCAGAGTTTTAAAATTAATGAATTATCTTTCTTCAGCTGTCATGCTCAATATTTTTTCTAGACTGCTTGGATACAGTGACACAGTACAAACTTAGTACATCCATGTAGCATGTCAGTAGGCTTAGAATAATAGCCATCAGCACTTCCTTTTGCTCTGTTGCCTAAATTTGAACATCCTGGGTTGATTTCAGTCCAGAAGTTAGAGTTGATATGACTGAAATGAAATCTAATGAAAAAATGAATTGTCAACAATCACACAGCACCTTCAGGATGGACAAGGGATTAGACCCAGCCAGCATGGGTTTAGGAGGGGCAGGACCTGTCTGACCAACCTGATCTCTTTTTACAATCAGATGACCCACTTGGTGGATGAGGGGAAGGCTGTGGATGTGGTCTATCTGGACTTCAGCAAGGCCTTTGACACTGTCTCCCATAATATACTCCTGGAAAAGCTGGTAGCCTATGGCTTAGACAAGTGTACCCTCTCCTGGATTAGGAGCTGGCTGGAGGATCGGGCCCAGAGAGTGCTGGTGAACGGAGCTGCATCCAGCTAGTGGCCGGTCACTAGTGGTGTTCCCCAGGGGTCTGTGTTGGGTCCAGTCCTGTTTTACATCTTTATTGATGATTTAGATGAGGGGATTGAGTCCATCATCAGCAAATTTGCTGATGACACCAAGTCGGGAGGGAGTGTCAACCTGCTGGAAGGCAGGAGGGCTCTGCAGAGGGATCTGGATAGACTTGAGAGATGGGCTGATTGCAATGGGATGAAGTTCAATAAGGCCAAGTGCCGGGTCCTGCACTTTGGCCACAACAACCCCATGCAGCGCTACAGGCTGGGCACAGAGTGGCTGGAGAGCAGCCAGGCAGAAAGGGACCTGGGGGTACTAATTGACAGGAAGCTCAACATGAGCCAACAGTGTGCCCAGGTGGCCAAGAAGGCCAATGGGATCCTGTCCTGTATCAAAAATAGCGTGGCCAGCAGGACCAGGGAAGTGATCCTTCCCCTGTACTCTGCGTTGGTGAGGCCACACCTTGAGTATTGTGTTCAGTTCTGGGCCCCTCAGTTCAGGAAAGATATTGAGGTGCTGGAGCGGGTCCAGAGAAGAGCAACAAGGCTGGTGAAGGGACTGGAGCACAAGTCCTATGGGGAGAGGCTGAGGGAGCTGGGGTTGTTTAGCCTGGAGAAGAGGAGGCTCAGAGGTGACCTCATCACTGTCTAGAACTACCTAAAGGGAAGTTCTAGCAAGGTGGGGATTGGTCTCTTCTCTCACGCACTCAGCAATAGGACAAGGGGGCACGGGCTCAAGCTCTGCCAGGGGAAATTGAAGTTGGAGAGCAGAAACAAATTCTTTCCAGAGAGAGTAATTAGGCATTGGAATGGGCTGCCCAGAGAGGTGGTGGATTCACCATTCCTGGAGATTTTTAAATGCAGATTGGACATGGCACTGTGTGCCATGATCTAGTAAATGGATTGGAGTTGGACCAAGGGATGGACTTGATGATCTTGGAGGTCTTTTCCAACCCAATCAATTCTATGATTCTATGACTCTTTCTACAGCAAGTAGTTATTAGATTTTCCACTTATGCTTCTCAAAGAGGTAGTTGGGTGGAAGGAGGTAGTCTTTAATTCAACTTGTATGCAAAACAGAATAAATCCTTCCAAAAGTTTATGAGTAATGTTAACTTATATTCTAAATACTTAGCTTTACCTCTTTCACAGCTACAGCAAATGACAGAGAATATATTGGTACTGTTCAATTTAATGCTTGAAGTTGACAAAACATTGTTGAAAAGGAGCATTTTTCTCTCTGTTCTACACTGGATTTTAGATTTCTGCTAATGTACAGAAAAGCTGTTTGTCTAATGCCAGAGTTAGTTTTAAATGTGCTCCTTTTGATGGGTAATGCTTAAATCTCCAGGCATAATTTTTAAAGAGGACCTTTTAATGCCTAAGCTGACTTGGCTGCCAATGTCTCTTCCTCACAAACTGCTGTTCTGAGGTCAGTATATCAGTAGACAGGTGTTTCTTTTCCTTTTAACTAGCTTGTGCACAGCTTAAAGTTGTAAGGGGCATGTACAAGATGAAGGAACAAAATCTGACAGTAAATAATTTACATCTAAAGATTATGGTTGAAGGTTTTTAGTATAAGGATAGCTCAAATTTAAAATCTTTGGCTCAGCTGCTACATCAACTGGAAGATATTCTGGTATATATCTGACATTGTGTCTGAATTTTAGTTTGAACTCACCTCTCCAGCAGTGCTTACCTAAATAAGAGTCTTAACAAGTAATTTAATTTTTAAAAAAGTTAAACTTTTTCCTCTCTTCAGTTCATTGGTTTTCAAAATTACTTCAGTCGTTATGTCTGGATGTACATGTTAGTGCAGTTATCTGCTAAATATGTAATACATCAGTCTGGAAAGAACTGAAAGGCTGAACAGCACTTCTGCATGGTGTGAGGCTTGGGAAGGCAAACTCTCTCAGATAAAATGCTTAGTAAAGTAGCAAAAAATCTGTCACTATTGCCAGAATACAGTACTCAATTCATACCATTGTGTGAAGGTCAATTATGAGTTTAGTTGGTACTAGCTCTTTCACTATATCAAATTATTTTCACACAGCAGCTCTCATCATTTCAATAACTATCTTCATAATTTTTCAGGTCTTTCTATTTGTAGAACCCAGCAAAGATTAAAGAACATAGTTTCATTAAAGGCACCGCAAAAATCCGTGTTGCTGTCAATTTGATAAGAGTAGACTATGTAATTTCACCCTGGTTTGTTTGTGGGTTTTGGGGGTTTTTTTCCCATTATTTGTTCATATAAATTTCTAATTAATTTGTATCATTTAATGTCTTTCTCTTTAGTCAGAAAAGAAAGCCTTTTACAGGATTTATCAAGAGTATTAGACAGGATATCTTTACATGTCAGAAAGGAATTGTATTTAGGTGTTAGAATAGCACTGCTGGTTTAATCAACATGCTGTCACTTGGAAATCTGACTTAACTGCTCGAATTCTATGGATAAAACTTTGAGTTTCTTGTAATTTTCTTTTCTTGAAGTTCTGTTTATAAAGCTCTCTTTCAGGTCTTGGGTTACTCTAGTTAATCTGGCAAGTCTAGAATGCTAACGAACTGTAGTGCCTACCAATTTTTTTTTTTAAAGTTATGAGGAATAAAAAGAAGTATATATATTTTTAATTTTATTTCCTTCCCTGATTCAGTTAATTTGTGAATCATTGGTGCATATATGCAGTTCTTTTTAGTATTATAATGGAGGCCAGGAGAAGAAACAACTTTCTGCAGAACTGCCTGGCTTGAAAATTCTTTTGTTTTACTCTTTGCTACAAGCATGTACACATTTCAATATGTGCTGTGAGAACTCTGTCTCTACCTTTAAGCATTTTACTTGTCTGAAAAGTAGGAAAAGAAGAAAAAAAAGTCTCAAAGGTGAATGCTTAGAGGAAGAATGTGAATCAATAGAAGAGCTGGAGCTGGTTGTTACAGCACGTTTTCCTAACATTTGAGAGAATGGTTGCATGTGTGTGAATGAACTTTGGATAACAGGCTTCGAACAAGTAATGATTGCCTGAATGCATGGCAATCAAAAGAAAATGTTAGAATCAGTGTATTTGTGCCCAGTCTTTTGCCCAGATCTTTGGGTAACAGGTAGAACAGCACTATCTGCTGTGACAAATAGTAGTAAATAGCTAATTCGCAAGTGTAAAAATCATGCGATACCAAATAGCGTGATATTGTGCCTGTCAATTATACAGCAAAAGTATGCATTATTTCAGTATGCCTCTGGGTTTTTAATGTACTTTTACTATCATAACAAACATAGGTAAATTCAAAAAGTGACAGTTAAAATGTTCATTCTCACTAATTTCCAATTTTCCATTGGAACATCACCATTTCCAATATAAAAAAATAAAACAGAACTGGCCCTATTTATGATTATTTTAACCATTTTAGGTACATGCATGTGTACACACACTTTTCTATGACATTTTGTTGAATAGCAGAGAGTTGTCATTAGTTTGCATTAACAATAGGAATAATACATATTATGAACATTTGAGGCAATGTGCTGGATAAAAGGTAAACTGGTGGGAGAAATGAATCTGACTCAAGAAAGATTATGAGTCAGAGTTGCTATTTACTTAAAAATATTACAATAAATACAATGACACAGAGAAAGAATTGGTTTTAACTCACAAAAAACCAGATGTATAACCCAGCACCCTGGGGCACAAACAGAAGGGTGTACATTAGTCCCTGCGCTGAGGACTATGTGGTCCCCCTGAGTGCAAAATAAAAGGAAAGGAAAACCTGTTGGTGAGGATGATGGTCACCGTTTGGTTGAAAGTGGCAGTCACAGTCCTGTTGAAGTTTTGTTCCTCCTCTGGATTTGACAAGTAGTACCTGAAGTCCCCAAACCTGAAGATTATCTATGCTCATATTCAGGTGGGAATGCCCAGTACCTCCCTCAGGGCAGGGAGTTTCACAATGGGTGATTAACCTCTGTGAGTCATAGGATATTTTTAGAATCTTTGATGGTCTAGGTCCTTGCAACTCCCTGTTGTGCCAGTCCNTGGTCTAGGTCCTTGCAACTCCCTGTTGTGCCAGTCCCTAAAGGCCCATTAGCAGACATGACCCCTCAGGCTGGGTGTTAAGGTGCTAGTGCCTCCCCAGAGGGGAGTTATCACACATTGGTGTGAAAACAAAGAAACAATTCCCTGTCTCCCAAGGTTCTCTAACACCCAGTTTGTAGATGGAGGTGTCAGGTGTGCTTTGGGCAGCTGGTGGAAAAGACCCATTATTAACAGTTTATCAGCAATAATACAGAGGGTGTAGAATACACAGCTTTGGTTGCACTCACACAGTAATGAACTGGTCCTGGCCGCTGTAACTGGGACAGTCAATAAGAAAAAGGTTCAAAATAAATTAAAATTACAAATATTTGGATTAGATTTGACTTAATTTATGTAATATTTGGAGACTATTCACACATGAAAGAATATACTCAGTTATGTGCAAGTATATTCAATAAATTAATATGCTATGAAAAGTGTTGTTGGAACTAAAAGTAAAGCTTGCCAGTCAGAAGAATAAACTTTTTAAAGCTGGAAATTTCAGTGTCAGTCAGTTATGTTAAATAATGCTCAATCTACAGTGAATAGGTCTTCAGATCAGTGAGGAGCTGTGTCAGTTTTAAACTGACTTTTTTCTTGATAAAATATTAGTCAATAATAATAAATCTGGACCAGAGTTAAAAGACGAACAGTTTATTAATTTTTTTCAACATGTGTAGAAACAAAAAGCTTAATTTTAATTTCAAATGCTCCATGAACTGTATGATTGACAAGGACTGAATATTGGAACAGGAAGATAATTTCTTTTACCCATTTATGAAAATTCTTTTTGGTTTAGAAACCAACTTATTAAAGTAAAATCCAAAAATTTTATTCTGGATAATTCTGAATGAAGATATATTACATAGAGTTTCATAGATTGATTGTTGTTTAGAATGCTTCAAAGAGAATAATTGCTTTTTAAGAATGTATTTTGTGAAGCATTACTCTGACCAGATCTACTGTCTTTATTTTCTTTTTTTCTCCTCTGGTTTTTCCTTACATCACCTGTTCATTTTTATTATAGCTGAAGATTTGCACAATGCTTTTGCCAAAGCCTCACTGTAAAGTAAACTCATATATTAATCTACATGCCTATAAAGAGGAAATATTTTTGCATACTATCTGGCACCCTCTGCTGTGCACAAATATTCCAAGCATAAATATTACATTATTGCTCATTCTCTACTATAATTAAAGTATAAAGAGGCAGAAATATGAAAATAAACATTATATCATTAAGTAAATTAACAGGATGATATTTGTCTGATAGTATTTGTATATGTGTCTGAGTATTTCTTAATATCAATGCCCCCTTCCACCTAGGGTGTTTCTTTATATTCCTGTTGAATTAACAAGGGTATGAAACTATTTCTTGATTTGAAAAATTTATCATTATGATGTTATATTTGTGCCTTTGTAATGTGGGTCTCAATTCATTCCCTTAGTTTCAAAATGCAAAAATAAAATGGTGTGCAGAGCATTACATACTTCCCTAGTATACTCTTAGAATAAATATATTTTATGATAACAAGCCTTTGAAAGGCACTAAACACACTTGCTACTATAATCACTTTTTCTTGAAGTAAAATCAAGGGGTATTATGTTATTTCTAACATGACTATAGTACAATGTGATAAATTGTAGGAATTTCCCTGATAACTATAGTAACTCAAGGAATGAATATATATCTTGCAATATCATAGTACAGTTTTCAAACAGTAGGATGTAGACAGTAGATGCATTTTCTATTGAGAGAAGCCTATAGATGTACACCTCCGCCAGAGTCCAATACTCTCTGATGTTGTTTTAAGCACTCCATGTGTGGAGTTTGCAATATTTCACATCACATTTACTTATCTGAAGATATATAATGTTACAAGAGACTTCTAATTTAGCAAAATATACTAGAAAGAGAATGCCATACAAATATATATATTAGTTACATTTAGAAAAATATAGCAATTGCAATACGCAGTACAATAAGACTAATGAGATTCCCATTATAGATCTCTCTAACATGCTCGCTGTGGTAACTCTGGGATCCCAAGTAGCCAGGAAAGAAGGTCTGGTTGAAGCCAACTCAAGCCTATTGCTATTTTCAAAATTACTTTTTAATTGTTTTCACTCTCATGTCAAGCATGTTAAAAATATCTCAAGTAGACATTCATAGGTTTTAAGATATCAACAAAATTTAGGTGAGATTCACCAGTTTGGAGCAATGCTATTAACAAAATTCTTGCTTCTTTGAAAGCCTGTAAGTTGTATGACTTAAGTTAGAATAGAAAATAATATAGATGCCCTGAGATCCCTGCCCTCACCAGGGTCGTTGTGAGCCCCATGGTTGTTGGTCTGTGACAGGTGAAACTCTGTAATAGAGGCAGAACACGGAATCAGAAATTACTTTTATGCAGAATTCCCAGAAACTTGAATTCTGTGTATTGTTTGTTGTTATCTCCCCCTCCTTGTCCTGCCCATTGACTGGTGAGTGTTCAGGAAGGATGGATTATCTTCTTTTTTCTTTTTTCTTTTTTTTTTACCCTCTCCATATTAGAGATTTCAGTTGAAAGACAGATTCTTTTTTGTTGGTTTTGCAGTTTGGGGGGTTTGTTTTGTTTTATTTTGTTGTTTTGTTGGTTTTTTATATTTACTTAAAGTGTGAAAAAAAGCCTACATTTTTCTAAATTTCATGCAGTGACTTCAAGCCATTTACTTTGTCTTCTTAAATGAGAAATGAATGCTAGCAGGGTGCTTTCAGGAGGGGTCTTCACTGTGATGTGATCCCTTGTGGTCTGTCATTTCCTAGATTTCTTTACTTCACAAAGCTTATTAGTACTTCAAAGTACTCTTTCCCTGGGCTTCTGGATAGGGGGTTGTCTGAAGTGGAATAAGAATTGTGTGTTACTGTGTTAGTTATGTCTGGAAAGTAGAGAGTTATACATGAAAACTTTCTTTTATATAGTTACGGTCCTTTAAGTTGTTTCTAAAAATCTAGTTTCTGTACCATACTTTAGCATGCAATAGGTATTCTGAAGCAAAACATACAAATTATGTAGTTCTAGCACAACATGCAATGAAGTGAGGTAGAGGTTGCATCTTTGTACAGTTCTTAATCCTGTAAGAGAAATGAATATTGCAAAGACATTTGTCAGGATTTTACTAAGAAAACAAGATCAAAGAACTGGGCAATTCACAGGTTACACAGTATGTCTTCTCTGTCAAAGCTGTGATTGTGTCCATCTCGAATTCACTCCTCAAGTTATATCTTTCCCTCTGATTCTATTCTTCTACCATAATTATCTCTTCAAAACAAAGTACTGCATCTTATACCATAATTACACCATAAAGGCTACATATTGAGCAACAACAAATATCATTAAACATATTACACTAGAATAGGTTCTATCTGATTGCAAGGTAAATGTTGCGAGACTTTTAGCTCTTTCAATATAGAGATGTGATAATTCTGTTCTATCTAGCATCCTTAGAATAGTCCTTATAAATTCTAATTCTAACTCTAGTCAGGTATAATAGCATAGGAATTAATAAGAAATATAGCCAGAATAAAAACTGGGGCTGTTATTTTTTATTTTGATTAGAATGCTTAGAATGAAATAATTAAAGAGTTAGAAGTAGACTATGGCTACAATGGCAAGTAGATATTAGGACTCAAATTCTGACCAGTTTCTTAATGATGACAGAGACTCTTTCCTCTTGTTTCATCTTCTCAGAGAAATAACACCAAATTATGCCTTGTTAACCCATTCTTGAATGCTAGTGAGATCTCTTAACCTATTTATTTGCTTAGCTCCAGCTTGAACAGATAGATGAACAAATAAATGATCTTCCCATGGTAATCGGAAAATATTGTCTAGGGGTGAACAGATAGATAACTCTGTGGATAGATAGATAAGAGGGGAAAAAGACAGAGAGAATGGACTGTATCTGGGAAGACATCTGCCGGGAACACAACATTTTAATCATCCTACCTTTTGGTCTGTAGAGATATCTAATAAGTATCTTTAAAAGCATAGTTTTCTGTTTCATACACCATTTCTGGCTTTCAGTCAGCTAGGATTTCCCCATTTGAGTAGACTAACTGCTTAATTTCTTCAATTCTCAGACTCTGTTCTCACCTCTTGCTTTCATATTTTCTCTCTTTTTTTTTCATTCCCTGTTGTTATATGCTGTGGTTATTTCTCTGCCTCTCAATTCATCAGATAACCTGAGGGCATAAAAATTATCTTCCCCTATTTTTTTAATGCATATTTTTATTTTGGAAATAATATCTTCTATATGAATAAAAATCTAAAATTTTTTATAAATAAAAAGCAACTCTCTGTCCTAGTCACTATGTTGCAAACAGTAAGCATTGCACTATAGTGATGCAAACAGAATTTTTATCTCTGTCAAAGACTATTCCATGAAGTTTAAAAAGAAAACATAACCGTAAACACGTTTCTTGTTCTGATTTTTCAAATACTGTATTGAAATACCTTCACCTAGAAATGTACTAAAAGAATGTGTCTACATTTTATTTTGGTGAAAAGGCAAGACTGTAGTTCTGGTTTTAGTATATGCTAGTCTAATCTGAATCAAAATGTTATTACTCTTGTTAAAAAAGATGAAACTTCTAAGTTGAGAGTTGGACTATGTGATCTTTAAAGGTCCCTTCCAACTCAAACAATTCTATTATTCTATGATAATTTTTCTAGGTATACATTTGGATGTGTTATCAGAAAGCTGAATAACAGAAAGCTAAATAAACTATTATTGTTCTTTGCCCTTTTATTCAACTGTCAGCTGCACCCTTTGGCCATAGATTAGGAACATTTGGACTATTACCAAACTAAGAAAATAAAATTTTGTGTGCATCCTTGATTCTTGGTCAGTTAGAAGTAGAGGATTTGTTTGGAACAAAAGTATGCTATCTCTAAAGAAAATATGTTCAGCATAATAATTCAAACTGCATAACCTGTATCAGTAAAGAAATGCATAGCTAGAGAAAAGTAAGTCTTTGATGCAACTTCTATATCAAGAAAGTGTGTTGCTGCTGGAAGAATAGTTCTATGATTGTCATATTGTTATGAAGGAAGAAAGACATCTAAAACTTCTGCTTTAAGAAGTGGATCTCTTCATCTTACATAGGGTTTTAATTACAAATCCTCATGTCTTAAGAGAGTATGTATCAAAATAATTACTACATTTTAGAATGTAAAGTGCTTACCTAAAGAAAGAAATAACTTTATTTTTTTTTAACGCATTAGTCTAGTCCCTCTGAAGTGTACTGAGATTACACTGGATCAAGGCTCTTGAGAATCTAGTACAATTTTAAAATTATTAATATTTAAATATTATGGGTTGAATACACGTCTAAATTGAGCATTTAATTAGATTTTGTTATTTAAAATTATTTATAGCTCTTTTCCTTTTTATATATTTTCATATTGTGACAAAACACAGGTAAATGTAAATACTTACAAATGACTTAGCGCCACTTTATTTACATAACTAGCTCCATGAGTATTCAGTTTTGCATTTGCTTCAATAAACTAAAAAACCATAAGAGAAAAGAACGGAAAAAAACCAAAAAACAAAAAACAACAGCACAGTTTCAGCAAAGAGTTGACTTAAACTTCTATTATAGATCCTGTTTGAAGAGAAAATGCAGCTCTTCTAGGAGGTTCACATCCTTCTGAAATCTGGTTCTTTATTCATATTCTGAAGAAAAGGTAAATGTCACCTATATAGGGGAGCCTAGTGGTGACTGTATCTATCTAATCCCATCTCTCCATGTGCTCTACAGAACAGCAAAAAAGTGACGAATCTAGCTGTGACTCGGAAGCAGGGAATAAATGTTATTGTAAGAAATATTTGAAGAGCTGAAAAGAAAGAATATTAAGGAGGTGAGGAAAAATCCTCCACATTCCTTTCAAGAATGGAGAAAAAGCTTTGAGTCACCCCAAAGTGCATCTCTAGCAGCATGAGAAATGTTTAGATACCTAGATATAAATAAAATTTTTCTGAATACAATACAGGTGTGCTCTGTAGCTGCAGTAAAACTTGAAACCATTTCAAAATGTGTCTCGGGTTGAGCTGGCAAAATGCCAACTGCCCAAGTACAGAGAAAAAGGGTCCTCCTCCCTCCAACCAGTCAAAGGGAGAAAGAAGAGGGAGAGGGAAAAAAACCTCAAACCAGGTTCCTTCTGAAACTAACTACATGTATTTATACAGAAAAGATAAAATTAAGAGAAAACTACAATATAACACACACTTACACAAGTTATATGTAACTTCTCACTCTCCAGTAAGCACAGATTTTACCATTCTGACTACAAATCATTCTAAAAAAAAGTCAATTCCCCAAAGACAGACTTAAGCAAAGAGAAGAACTAAGAACAAACATTTTACTTCCCTAAGATAACATGATGGTGAGCCAGTGCTGTGGGCTTGGGACTCTCTATCCCTCCTGGGACAGCATGGTGCCTTCTCTGTACCTCAGCCATGGTGGAACTGCCTAAGCCACACCCACACACTGGACTTTACTGCTATTGAGATGATGTAAGATGGGGTGGAATAAAATACTAATGGCTAGAAGAGGTCAGCCGTCAGCTAGCCTGGCCCAGCTCAAGGCAGCTGACAATTTCAGGCCTAAATCTGAGTTTTAAAGCCTAAATTTAAGCCGACCTGGCTAAACCTATAACAAAATGTTTTGTAAAATATTGTGGAACACAGAGCCCCACAACAGTATACGCACTCAGATACATTTCCAGGGCAGATGTTTGTAATTACCTTTATGCTGCCTGAGCATCTGCATTCACAGGACCAGCACTGGTACTCTTTACTATCAGTTTTGATCTCTGCGTGTGAGACATGTGAGCGTTACATTGATATAGTTCGTTTAATTGATGACATGGCCACTGTCTTTCCCGAGCTTTTATCATTACTTTGCCATTCCTGTACCAGGGAAAAGATGAAGACTTGTTTCCAACAGAGACAACATAGCAGGCAAAACATCCTGCGATTCCTAGGCCAAATGCAGTGATGTGTTAGCAGTGATAATCCTGAAAAGCAGTGTGGGATTTAGGTCTTCAGGAAAAAAATCAAACATATCAGTTCAAGAAGAAAGTTTCATTTTCTATAATTGTCAAAATTTCCTAATTAAAATATAACCAATTTATTAACAGTTGGCTAAAATGGTAAGGACTTGATTTGAACAATACCCAAACAAACCTACAATTCTGAGATGACTTTCCATCAAATGAAAAAGCAACCAACTCACCAGCAGTAATGACCATTGGATGGAGGTGTTATTGATGTTTTCTAATGGTTTCAATTAGTCATACTGGCTCCATCATACTTTTCATATGGATTGAAAAATAAAGACTGTCTTTATGTGAGTGGACTTGTACCTAAACATGCAGTGAGAGGTAAGAAATTAATAAGGAGAAGTTGTGGTAGGGTGAATGTATAGTGAAACAGTCTCAGTAAGGCTTCGTGTATTTAACATCTTAGAACTATGAGGTGATTGATAGGGTATCATGGAAAAAGAGTTTTCATGGTGCACATTATAGTGGCCTTGAGGCTTTCAGCAAAGGAATTTGGCTTTATAAAAAATATACCACAATTATAAAGTGAACAAATGGAACCACAGATACATGGCTTGGATTTTAATTTTGATTTTTACTTTTTAAATGATTTTAAGGAAGATTATTGTCAATGCTTTTGTGATCTAAAATTGCTTTTTCTGAAAAAAAATTGTACAACAGGGAGTGTGCTCATATGATTCAGAGATAAGTATAGGTCAGTAGATGGTGTAGATATTTCAGGAATATTAAAAAAATTAGCATCTCTTTACAGAATTATTTGGCACCTCTTCCCTATGTGGTTGGACCAATTTATATTTTCCTTATATGAAAAAGTCATTTGGGCTAACAGTAGTGAAAACTGAATTCTTCAAGAAGAAAATGGTTCTCATTGGAAAGATAATAATTGGTTTTAATTTAAGAAATAGATGCATAACCTAAGGAAATTACAAAGTTAATTCTGTCTTATTACAGTTAATTAGAACTTTTCAGAAACTCACTGTAGAGTTTTGTACTTGAGAATCACACTAAGTCTAGCTGGGTGCCAGTGTTTATTTCTCTTCAATAAGAATCATACTGCAATTGTTCCAGGAGTTTTAGTGAAGAGTTTAAGAACCTTCCTTCTCATTTACCACTTGAAAATAACTTTTCAAATAACTTTTAACTATTAAATGTCTGAAACTTGTTTTGATCTTTCCTATATGGCAATAAAAATATATAGTCCGTGGTAACTGAAAAGTATGAATTTTCAGACAGACTTATCTGTTAAATTATTTTTCCTGAGGCAAAGCCAACAGCTAAAGCTTTTTCATACAGCTGACAGTTGGAACTGGAGAACAAATCTGTCAAGCCTGTAGAGCTTTCAAAAAATGAGCAGGCCAATTATGATTGAGTTCTTTCTATAATTTACATGTTTGTTGGCTTTTTTTAATTTATTCAGTATATAAAGTGATAATTTTGAGTAGTGATATCCTTCAGTTTTAATGTATAGCTTAATAAACAGTTATAAACTTATTAATTAATAACTATATCTTTTTATTATTATTTTTAAGTACTTCATTTATTAATAGTAACATACTACATACTAAAATGATGCTTACATAGAATTCAGTTGCAGCTATAACCTGCACCATTAAGATAGAAAAAATAATGTGGATCAACAGCCACACTGGAAACTTACTTCTATTCTGCTTCCAGTGCAAATATCTATTTGATAGAAGGCTCACAAATGTTCCAGGTTAATTTGTTTATAGTGTGATTTACTGAAATGCCATTGAATGTTACCTAACAAGACTATTATAGGAAATGAATATTTCATTTATCAGTCCCACAAAAAAGGCAGTAGAGTTTTGGTAGAGTGAGACTGCATTGTCACCTAAGTCATAATTCTCCAAAGAGTAATGATATCAAAGAAACACCATGTAAAACCCATGTTAAAAATGCATTGATATACAAGCCATTCCGAGTTTTTACTGATCAGGAAAAAAACAAATCCTTCTCTAATTCCTATATCTGCAAAACCCCAATCACATCAGAGTCTAATTTTCTCATAAAGTTAGAGATGAAATTTTACCATTTACATTTATGTTTCTTTGCTTTATTTCACCCTGCACTTCCTTTGCATACTTTTATATCTTCTAATACACAAAGTTGACTCAGTTAACACTGAGTTTTTAAACAACCAATTGTTTTGCATGTTTAATGCATGTTTCCATGTTTAATAGGCATTTCCCAGCACTGGAAAGAAAATTACTGCAACTGATGAGAACCTGGACATTACTTAATGCCCTTCAGGGTGATGGTATTGCCATTTGCTTCCATCAGTGGAATTATTAGCAGTTTATTTATTAAGGTGTCAATCAGTGTCGACCTCTTACTTTTTCAATATTTTCAGATATTGCAAACTAGAAACATTGTTCTGAAATGTAATTCTATTTTGCATGTAAGATTGTATTTCTTTGGTAGCCTTCTTTATTAGTTGTGCTTTCTTTCTGTTCATCTGTATCCTTAAGTGTTTCTATAGTGGGAATAGTCACAAAGATTAGAACATTTTATTATGTGCAGGCTTTAGTCCTCCTAGTAGACTGTAATAATTACACTGATCCAATAAGTTTTTTCTCCCTTCTCCAGGACTGAGAGCTGGTACTCAGAGACCTGAGGGATTTCAAGTAGAATATACCACTTAAGTCCAAATACAGACAATGTTTACAAAGTTTTCATTACTCATAATTAGTTTCTACAAGGAATGCTAAAGAGATGGGTAGTTAAAAAATTCCAAATGTCAGATCTTCAATGGAATAACATCAACAGGGTCTGCTTCTGTGACTGCACTTGGATGTGATCTTTAGGAAACTAAACGATAATGTCTTGCATGACTTCCAAAGAAGTCCTCTCCCACCTTTTCCTTTTAGGCATGGTAAATGCTTTCTTAATTTTGATAAATGTTTTGTTTTCACAGTACTTGTATTAGAAACAATGTGAATTCTGAAGCAAAGGTAATTTTCTTCTGAATTAGCGTCAATATCCAGGGAAATGTACCAGGGAGAAGGAAGGTAGTAAATTAAACTTACAGGCTTAATACGGATTCTACAAAAGAAAAACACTAGTATGATTTTTAATTCTAGAAAGAAGAAAGGTTTCATAAGATGGAATATTAAAACAAAAAAAATGGAACATTTTTTATCAAATTTTCTAAGTTTCTTTCAATATCTATGCAGTTAGTAGGTTATTGGGAAAATTCCAAATGTTATTTACTTTGGCCTATTGTATTTTAAGGGCTGTTGATGTACCTTGCATTTGAAGTAAAGATTATACTATATTATCAATATAAGCTAGAGGGAAGGAAAGATCTGAACAAAAAGAAAAAAAAGTAATAAAACTTTTCATGGCTAATTTACTCTAAAAAGTTGCAACTTTTTTAGAAAATATACAGTCAGATTTTTAGCAGCAATTTTTTTTAATTAAAGGCTACAGTCAGTGCAGAAAAAAATACTTCAAAAGATTACAGATGACATTTTCAACTCTCTCCTAAAAGTTCCTCAATTCTATGCAATTAATTGTGTGGAGAAGTCTTCAGACCCATGTGATATGACATACTGTCTTTAGAACTTTGCAAACAGGATATATTTTGAAAATACGGTTTAGCAGTTCCCTGAGTAACACAAAAACCCAATGTGTTTCATTTTAAAGATTTTTTTTTTTTTCTATTTTTAGTTCTCTGAATGACTGCTCTTTGGCTGATGTTCTTATGAGAAGCACTGAAAAAAGATGGTAATACTTTATACATGTTTAGAAGTAATTGGTATTTAAGTGACATTAGAAATCATTTAATTCTATACATTTCAATAAAAATTGAAACAAAAGTGATGGCTCAATTGTCTGAGGAGCTATAGTTATTTCTATATTTTGTATATTATTATGTAAATTGCTGCTTTGAAAAAAAATCTTTTCAGAAGTCTGTACCAGAAGGATTATTATGGAAGTTGTTAAATTGGTTCTAATGTAATAAGCTCGTATTTATTTCATTATTTCAATTCTACTTATATAATCATGTCATTCTGCAGCCCAAGAGTGACTTTGAATATTTCAGAAAACACTACGAAGTGCTATTTAAATTTATTTAGGCTTGGTAAGTGTTAGTAGAAACATGAGCTACAAATTATATGCCTGTTTTATAGTGTATTGAGGCAGGTATTGAGAAAAAGTAATTTTACATTTATTCTGCACAATTCTTGACATGAACATAATTCAGGATTTTATAAGTTGACTCAAACTGGTGACATATGAAGTTTGACAGTGGCTACAATAGGTATTTCTAAAGAAGATGGAATGAACTCTTCTAAAAAACACCTTGCTTGCTCATGGGAGAATGTCGGAGGACAGCAAGCCAATGAGGACTTTATTAAATGGTAGCGTTATTATAAAAGGTGGATTGACGAGGATGTGGAAGTTCGGGAACCAACGGTACTTAATGAAGAGACTCTGCAGCACCTGAATAAGGACTGTGACGGTTTTAGAAGTTATATTGATGCCTCCCCAGTTTAATTGTTATACACCCAATATGTCCACCCTATTCATTTTCCCTTAGTCATTCCCTGTCCAAGTTTCTTCTTCCCACAAACCCTTAGGGCATTTTCCCGCCAACTTGTCCCTGATTGGTCCCCGGTTTACTGCATTGCACCAGTTTCCATATTTGGTAGCGTTCCCCCATTGGTTCTCCCTCCGCTCCTCCTTCTTCCCTCCTCCTACTTGTTATTCCACTCAATGAAATGTTTCGCTCCTCCCATCTCCCCGCCCAAGTTCTGGAAAGTCCCATGCTACCCTTTATAAGCCGGTGCACCCCCAATAAATGTGCTTCTTCTGTTGCCACCTAGCCTCAAGTGTGGTCCTTCCTTGGGGGGCTGCACCAGGCTGGGTGCAGGGGGAGCCATCCCAGGCTTCGAGAGGCGGCCTAAAGTGGTTGATATCACTTCAAGCCTTCGGCCATAGTGCCTCTCAGAGCTGAAGACCTGTGCTCCTATTTTTGGAGCTTCACCCTCCATCGACAGGAGAACTTTGCCCCTACCCATCATTAATTTTTGATACACTATATATATCTGATGAAACTAATTTTGATTTGTAGTCAGAATCCCTTATTTGAAAATTTATCCTTTGAAGAATCAATTCAAAGAATTGCTTAACAAACAGGAGTCGTATTCAAAGGTTTCTAATTTCTTTGCAAATCTTATGGGAAGGATGAAGAAAGAGAAAATAAGGGTGTTTAGAAAGAAATGATTTAAAATAGAAAATAAGTAAAAAGGATAGATGAAGACACAGGAATTCTGTGTATTTAATCTTTTTAAATTATCTATGGCTGACATCCACTGTTCTAGAGGCGATTATATTTTTTTTCCATTTTCTATCGTCTTTTTTTTTTTTTCTTTTTACTGAGGTAACATCATAACCAGAGACCATTTAAATGTGCTTTTATTGTGTACCATGAAGTGACTCTCTGTGTTATAAGAAAGTTGTCTTAAAAATTAAAAGATTCATAGCAATAATGACTAGTTTAAATTAAAAAGAAAACATACATTTTTTTGCATTGGTGTAGTCAATATTTATATTTTCAAATTCATCAGTACACAAGGCACAGACCTAAGGAACCTTGATCATCTGTAAAAGGTAACATCCTGGAAGTTTTATCCTATAAGAGGATATCTACAGTATATCTACACTAATAAATTATGTCAAACAGAAAAAAGCCCTCAAATTTCCTTGTGTTTTAAACAATTTCATCCATTTTCTTTGGTCAGTAATGTCAATTAGCTGGAGACATGTGCTTATTTCAATCAGTTGACAAGGCTGCAAAAGCTGAAAAGAGAAAGTTGTTTGAGAATATCACAGTAGATATGATTTTGAAGTTTACAGTCATTTACATTGAAAACTAATTTTTTTTAAATTTTGCAACAAGGTCTGTTTAAGTTTCTGTCTAAATGAGAAGTAGCTTATATTCTTACTTTGTCTGCTCAGCTAGTGCTATTCCACTGTGTTATATACATTACTATCTATGTGTGTTCGGGAAATGTCACTTGGGTTAATTTATATATCTATATTTGTATACAGATATATAAACATATGGAAGGAATAATGATTCAAGCAGACTTTAATCCTTGCTGAATGCCCAAAATAGAAAGAGGTAAAGAAAAGGGAAACAAAAAGAGGCAACTTCATGTTGGATTTAACATTTAGTTCTGTTACTTTGTTTTTTAATCCTGAAAAATGCTGAACATTGAAGTCAGTAGAAGCAGAGCATGTGTTTAGCAGAACTGGGCTTGGCTTTTACAGATAAAAACTGAAAACAAGAAGATTGAGTTAGCCAAGATACACAAGTTGTACTTTTCAAATAACCTTCATACCAAGTGGGAATGATTCTGTCAACATGTTTTGGTACATCATTAATCTTTCTTCTTCCTTCCTATCAGCAGAATCAGCTTGTCACGTGACAGAGTAATACAAATCTGTGATGCTAGAATTGCTTGTTTGATGGCAAGAAATTCAGTAACTTAGAAGTTAGCTCATTAGGACAACAAGGACAGAACAGTTTAGGAAAGCATTAATGATTTATTTTGGCTATCAACATGCATTAATTCTACATGTTATACTAGTCAAAAATCTGTTTGCCTGAAGTTATTGAAATATAGTATATTGAAAATTGCTTGGCTCTTGGGCTTTCTCCGCTGGCACTAATGAGGTAAACACTGTGTGAAATGTGGCATGTGGATGAGAGGTGTTCTGAGCTTTTATTGTGAATCTGTTGTAAAATATGCTGGATCTCTGCCACAGGAAAAAAACCAATTTAACTTATGCCTGTAAACCTATTCTGAGTGCATCAGGTGCTTAAATTGTAAAAATCACAATCAGGGGACTATCAATCAGTACACTTTCAGCAAAAGAGATAACACCAAATACAGTTAACTTGACAATTCTTAACTTTTAAAAAATAAAATCACTCCCGATCAGAATTTTAAGGAGTATGATATTATTTGTTTGTTTGTCTAAAGGAAAATATTCTGATTTAGCAGAATGGTGATTTCAGAACTTACACAAAATTACATAATGACTCTGCTGATATTTACAACTCATGGGGCACGATGTCTTATCCTACTATGACAAATGAAGGAAAGATAACAAGTTTCCTAAAGAGTCAAATTGGGAAGAAAGTGCCCCCAAACGGTACTTTAGAATGAATTAAAGGAGCTCGGTGTATCAGAGGAATCCTCAGAGACCCATAGTAATTCAGTAGCTTCTCATTTTCCTACTGATTCCTTGCAGGACACTGGAATTCATGAAGCCTCTGATGGAAGTGTTTATGTGACAGTGACCACGTCAGAAATAGTCACAAAGCTTACCCTTTCTTGTACCTGTGATGCAAAAACGAAAGCTGTTCTGTGAACAGAAGAGCTAAGTATTTTAAAAATTACAGCCTGGGTGTCTCACATTAAGACCCTGATTCTATCAGAGAGACAATTTCAATATATCTGTGCTTTGATATGAGAGTTGGATAATTTTACATAGCTGGCTCACAAACTAGTGGCAATTTTGAGAAATATTGGATTCTTTGACAACGGACATCATAAAAAAAATTACAAGCTAAAAGATAAAAATATAATTAATGTACCTGTATCATGGTAGGGCTATATCTTGCACAAGAAGAAACAAAATTGTGATGTACTTGTTCACAGAATTAATCCAGTCATTCTGTGAAATGGATGAAACAGCAAAAAGTCTGTCACTGTCAAATTAAGTACTCCCATCATGGGTATTTACAGCCATCTATATCCATGTTAATTCTTGGCATTTGAATTTCAGACTGCAAAGCTTTATAACCCTTTACTATTTTTGAGAAATACCCATAATATTTTGAGCTCATGTACAATTACTGTCTTCCTTTCAACATATATATGCAGTGCTATGCTAGACAGTCTTTTAATTCTCTTCAGTCTGATTTTATAGTTATTCTTAATGGCTAAGCACTATCAGTAGTGAGATATAAAACCATTTGTGGATTTTTGTTGTGTTGTTCTGTAACTCTTTGGTGTTTTCCTGACCACACCATCAATCGAAGCTCTTTGAATATAGTAGGTATACAAAATAGAACAGAAATTGATCCACTTTCCTTTCTGTGCTGTAGTTGAGACTACTTTGTTCCTGGTCTATAAAATTCTAATAACTAAGAAAGGGTGTTCTATATCAATTTCACAAGCTGTAAAAGAAACAATTGTTTGGAAATTATTTTCTCAACTGTTCCAAAGTAAGATATATGTCATTTTTACTCATGACTGATAAGGGACATGCCATCTATGAGGCAACAGCACAACTTTTTCAGTCTAAAGGACAGTATTTTAACTTTACACGTAATCATATCCAGCAATGACAGTGTGGAAATAAAATGCGATCTTCTTTCTAGTGCTCTTTGCAGATACTGTACTGCGAGTATCAGGATATCCAAGAAATTGGATCTTGATCAGTACAGTACCCAAAATGGGAATAGTCTTGACATTCAGCTATAAAAAACTTTGAAGAATGGACATGTTTATTTATATTGCTGCCTCTAGTTTTCTTCCTTGTTTCTTAGCTTGTGATCTTTTTGTAAAAGATGCTTTGGAGTAAGTGGAGAACTTTAGACTTCTTTCCAACACAGAGGGATCAAAATGTACAATTGAAGACAATGCTTGTTTGAGTAGACATAAATATTCACTGAACCTAACTGGACAATGGCCCCTCACACTGCATTGCAAGGCTATTTTTCATAGAATCATGTCCTAGACCAGGTTGCTCAGAGCCCCATCTAGATGACTTCAAAAATTGCCAGGGAATGGGCAACCACAACTTCTCTGGGCAACCTGTTTTAGTGTCTTACAATGTGACAGTAAAGGAGCTTTTTCTTATGTTTAACTTTGTTTATTTCAGTTTGTGCCAATTGCCTCTTATCCTGTCACTGCACCACTGCCAGGCTCTGGCTTTGTCTTCTTTACTGTCCCCTACAAGAAATTTATACATGTTGACAAATTTGCCCCGAAGCCTTCCCTTCTCCAGGCCAGACAACCCCATCTGTATGTGTTCCCCCATACAAGACATGCTTCAATCCCTTAATCATCTTTGTAGCCCTTCACTGGACCTGCTTCAATATGTCCATGCCTCTCATATGCTGCTTAGCTGAGCAGCAAACACAAAACTTCAGGTTTCCGTTCACCAGAGCTGACTAGAGGGAAAAGACCTACTTGCTGATGATAATTCAGCTGAGGAGGATGTTGGCTTGCTTTGCTGCAAAAGTGCATTTCTGTCTCATGTTCAACTTGGTATCCACCAGTACCAGCAGTGCTTTTCAGACAGGTGGCCTTCATCTTGGATGAGCATATGGAATTATTACTACCGTGGTGCAAGGCTTCAAATTTCTTTTTGTTAAATTTTATTGGGTTCCCGGTGGGCCATTTGTCCAAGCTTTGAGATACTTTCAAATGGCAGAATAACCATGTGATGTATAAACCTTAGCAGCTTTTTATCATCTGAAAATTTTCCAAGGATGTACTTCGTCCCATCTACTTTCCTAATAACTGTTTTTGATACCTTCAATCCTTTCATCTCTCAGGCAGGCAGAAGGTAAGAACTGCAAAGTCATTCAAAAATACTTGCTGAAGTGGCTCTTTTTCAGTTCAATGACTTGGAAGACAGGCAAGGTTTCCTCCAGCCTCATTTTTGCTAGAAAAATCTGCAATGTTTGATCAGTGAGGAAGGCTTTTAACATAGTCTACAAATGCTCTGTCTAGCAGACAAGACTGTCATCCTTGCTAACAATTGCAGGAAAAAATGAAAATTCTATCAACCACAGAAAAAGTATTTTCTGTGTATCAGCACAATGTCCTTCAGCACAGGTGTTTCCATAATGATGATATATTATAAAAATTCATGGTGTTCAAAGGCTTTTACACTCATACTTCCACCTCATCTGTCACATGTCAATATGACTCCACCCCATGCTCAATAATCTTGAAATTATGTCAGTAATGTAAAACAACAGTCAATTCTAACCTTACTCTCATCACTAAATTTAACTTTACATTATATAGAAAATATATTTATTTGTTAGGTGTCTAGAAAACAGGAATTGTTTTTATCATTACATAGATACTTCAGTGAAATTCTTCAATGAGACTTAAGAAAGTATAGGAGACACTTTCTATATTTTCAGCATCTACAGTCAAGCAGGCGACTTCCAAACAGTATTTTGAGGTTGTCAGTTGTACCGTAGTAGTCTAGACAAGAGTCAAATGACTCAATATCTCTTGCTACTAGCAAGATAAATTAGCCCCAAATCATTTAAAATAATTTAACTCCTAGCAACTTAATGTAACCTTTAAAACAGGCATTTTTATTTAGTGTGTGTTTCATTTAATTTACTATATATAGATTTCAGTTTTAAAAGACATAATTCCAGACTTTAATATGGGCTTTTGAACATCAGTTAAAAATTTGTCAGTGTAGTAACTTTGTTCAGACAGGTTGGTCAACATTTATGTGCCAGAACAATTTTTTTTTTCATATTTGTAAAATTACTGGGTTTTAATATTACAAGATCTTATAATTGAGTATGAGCAGTGAGCAATTTATAAAAACACATCCATGCCTATTATTTAGCAATTGCAATATGACAAGTTGGCTATTCTAATGTTTTAAGAATTTTTTAGAAGAATTTTTGATATGTGATTTTAAAAAGCTTTTTTTGCTGTAAGATGATCTCAGCCCAGTACCAGCTCAAAGTCAGCATAAGCTACATTAAAAAAGAAAAGAAAAGAAAAGAAAAGAAAAGAAAAGAAAAGAAAAGAAAAGAAAAGAAAAGAAAAGAAAAGAAAAGAAAAGAAAAGAAAAGAAAAGAAAAGAAAAGAAAAGAAAAGAAGAAAAGAAAAGAAAAGGAGAGAATCCAAAGCATTTTCATTTTGTAGAAAATAAAATACATATTGATATCACTCTTGACCCATTCTTATATAACTGTTCGCGTACTCCTTGTCTTCTTGTCCCCTACTTGCACTACTTCTCATCACTGCATTTAGTATTAAAGAAGTAAATACATGTTTTATAGGCAGTGAAAACACATACAGAAGTAAGTAATCTTCATCAGTGGGCTGCTGGCAAAAATATGAACTTAATTTTACCTTCTTAATACTGATTGTTATTTTCATTTCACCAAAAAATTCTTTTCTTTATT